>CASHTH010002660.1:0-47097 GCA_030341885.1 Geodia barretti | reverse complement strand
ACTGCTAGCTAGCTTCATAAAGGAGGATACGTCCAGGGAGGATGGGTTTGCGGTTTGGTGAGGCAAAGGAGAGAGGGGTGAGGAGGAAAACTGTGCTCTTGGTATGACGTGAGACCTAAACTGCAACATTCCACGCAGCGCCTGCTCCGCTGCCATCCTATCACACAGCACCCAGCACACCTGAGGTGTAGGGGGCGTGTCAACATCTGGGCGGTATGTGTGGGGGGGGGTGTCTGTCTGTCCGCGGACCGCTCAAGCCGAGGCTCAAGCTAGCTTCTTCTGTGTCTTCATCGAGCGAGCTTGACCTTTCACGATGCAGAATCGGAGGAGCTAGACGATAATGATCCCACACAACTGGCTGGTGCACAAGGTAAGTGCTTAGTGGGTGGGTCTCGTAACAAGGAATTACAACGAAACAAGCTAGCTAGCTAGGTAGCTATAATACAAGCTTGTTTTGCCGTCCATATTGTCCAGCAGCTACGCTAATGACTACACTGGAAACCCAACTGAAACGCTATACCAGGAGAGCCAAGCCAACTGGAGAGGTCCTAGGGAGTGGGACTTTACGGCTCAGTGATCGAACTAACTTCAGTGGGGGAGACTGTGGCTGGGAAGGTGTTCAGAGTGTCTGCCACTTCGCAGCTTCAGGCATTAGCAACCAAAGTGTGCGGAGAGGTGATCACAATGCTGCAGCTCAGCCATCCAAACATTGTCCAGTGTAAAGGAGTGGCTTTACTGCCAGACAAGTCACCACTGCCTGTTCTTCTGATGGAGCGACTGAAGACAAGTCTTCATGCCTACCTCCTATGCCCAAACAACTCCAATCTTCCAGTGAAGAGAAAAGTGTCCTTTTTACTAGACATAGCTAAAGGACTAGACTATCTTCACAGCCGCACACCTGCCATCATCCATCGAGACTTGACTGCCACCAACGTCCTGCTCACCTCCCAGCTCACGGCAAAGATAACCGACTTCGGGAACTCCCGTTTCCTGGACCTTGACCCCAGAACAACATCCAGAACATTTACCACAGTGCACGGAACTCTGGAGTACATGCCCCCCGAGCTCCAGGGGGTGACTGCACAAGGAGTGAGCAAGAAGTTCTACCCCAGTCTGGATGTCTTCTCCTTCGGGCACCTCTCTCTCTTCACTGTCACCCAGACTCAAGTAACCCTCCTCCCTCCCACCTCCACTGACCCTGAAACTGGTACGTAAGACAACTGATCCCTATTTCACACTATTATGCAATGTTTCAACTTCACAGGTCAGTGAAAGGGCTGTCAGCATTGGAGAGACGTGAGGAGTTTGTGACGAAAGCCCAGCAACTCTTGCCAGAGAATCCCGATTTACTGCAACTTATTCAACAGTGCCTCCACAATCTGCCAGGAAAGAGGCCTTTAACCAGAGAATTAGTAGAAAAACTGAGCAGCATGACTGCTGTTGGTAGGTGCTACCATTGTAACTGTCTCTACCCTTAATTCCCCCTCTCTAACTGCCTCTACCCTTTATTTCCACTTATTTCCCCTCTCTATCAATCCGGTGCAGTCATTCCTGCTGGCCAAGACAGGGGAAGAGTTGAGAGAGATTCTGCCTCCACTCAGGGAAGAGGCATTGGAGAAGCTGCAGGTACTGTATATAGTCCTTAGATACTCCTGTGAGTGAAGTTTTCTTATTTCTTTATCTCCAGTAGTAGACACCAGACCTCCTGCACAGTCACCTATACAGCCTTCTATCCCTGAGGGTATATATAACCACTGCTTACAACTTTGCCTTAAAAATTGTTCCATGTCCTAACAGGAGTACCAGATGGGGGGTTGGACAGAGTAATAAGTGACAGAGACGTGGCAGTAATAGCCAGAGACCATGTCACTCACTGGGAAAACCTGGCACCTTTCCTGGGAGTAACTAGAACCAAGGAACAGGAGATAGCTATGTCCTACCCGGGAGACTATGGGAAACAGAAACGAGAGTGTCTGTATGTGTGGAAGGAGATGGAGGGAGAAAGGGCCACGTACCGAGCCTTCATTTCAGCAGCTGAGGAGGCAGGAAACCAGCAGTTGGCACACTCTGTGAGGGACCTCTACAGTCATACCACAGGAACAGTCGAAAGAGACTCAGATATTGTCAAAGATGAAGGTGAGTTTCCATAAAAACTATATATAGCTAGTGTACAATAATAGTGTTTCAGAAGAACTGGAGACTGTACCAGTCCTTCCAACTGAAACACGGACATTGACGGCCATAATCAGCACCAGCTTAGCTCAACCAGGTTTAGGGCACTGCGGAGTGATTTTAAGTAACTCCTGTATATTCTTAGTCGCTCTCATGCAACATGTAGCTATCAAGAGCAGAGTTGCGCAATGTGTGTTGTGGATGCTAGATTAGATTATGGCTAGACTGAGCTGAGAACATGGGTTTTTCATACTGATTAATGTTTACTTTACCTTTTCACACACACATTCTATATAGTGACACAGGTGTTGGATGTATCAGAGAGAGATACCTCTCAAGACCAACAGTTCTCCAAAGAAAAAGATGTGCCAGCAGTATCTCTCGGCCATCCACAGGGCGCACTCGTTCATCAAAACAGAGACGTAAAGCATCAAGCATCATCCCTGTGGAGAGATGGTAGGTGGAGAGATGGTAGGTGGAGAGATGGTAGGTGGAGAGATGGTAGGTGGAGAGATGGTAGGTACAACAATGTGTTTTACAGCACAAATAATTATATCACTTGTTTCCCAACTATGTAGGTATCGAGGCCAGAACAATTGGAAGTAAACGAGACAGTCACTCCAATGGATACAGCAGGTATAATTATGGAGATACAATTCCAGAGTATCAAATTCAGTATAGAATTTTCCTCAGCTTCCCCACCACGAGCTCACCAGAACGTAGTTAGTAGCACAGAGCTACATGTGGCTCACATCTCGACAGACACAAATTGCTTGATATGTGATGAGGATACAGATATATCTTCTGATCTCTCTCCACGTCAGACTGTGTGGCTTGGTGGACCAGGTAACCCAGTGTGTTTTGTATATGTGAAGATTCTTAACTATCGTGTTTGCAGGACCAGAGGTACCACAACCCCAACTTGTTCTTCGGGATCCTACCCAAAAAGCAGACATTGGTCAGTTCAATCTCCATTTTCCCCTGTCACCAAAACCTGACAGGATACTTTCATAACTCGTATTGAAAGCAGTCCTTTGTTCCTCTTATACTAAACCTAAACCTAAAACTGTTCTCTTATGGGTGAAGTCAGTCTGTCATCCATTCCAGATGAAACATCAGAGAGGCAGGAGTCTGACACAATAAGTAATACAAAGAGCAGTGGCAAAGTTTCAGGTGCCACTAACATTAATTTTGATCCTGCATTTTTATCACTCGATATTTGCAGTGTATTGTAGCCAGGATACACCTTTGTGTCATTGCAGGAAATGTTGTAATGGGAGACCTGATGAAGCTATCAACTTCTAAAGGGCGACGCATAAGGGTCTTGGAAAGAAGTTCAATGAAATACCGAGACATTGGAACCATCCTTCTGAAAGATGACACTGGGGCAATAGTCACGAGTATACAACAAACTGCACTAGGTAATCCAGTTGAGGCTGTCAGGATGATATATGAAAGATGGATACAGGAAAGGAGAACACTCATGCAGAACTGTGGCCAAGTGTTTCGAGAGATGTTCAGCTGAACCCTCTAGCCAGGGATATTGAGCACAACTTGGGATTTTCCCCGTCACCAGGTACATGATTACAGTGATAAGGTGTATGCACATGCCAAAACCATGCCCATCTAGCCACTTCTCTTCTTCATTCCAGCTCGGTCACAAGCTCACCCTTCTCACCAGATCATTGAAAAGGCAGACGAAACAGTCAGTGAGGATGATACAAGTATGTCTTCACATCCTCAAGAAGATTGTTTTTAGGTATTCAAGTATAATTATACTGCTGTTTTCAGAGAGGGGAGCACAAGCTTCGAGATCATCAGGTTTAAAAAGATCTGCCGGCAGTGACACCGAGTCCCCTCATCAACCGGAAACACAAATAGCACAAGTCAGGTATGTGACATAATACAATACGCTGCATCTTACGCAGTTTCGCAGACGTACACTGTCTATGTGACAGGATATCGCCTTGCAAGATGTGCGTCACATACAGTATACAAACCATCTGTTGTCTGTATAGTTGTCGTGTGTGTCTGTCTGTCAGGCCGTTCCACGACATCTCACTTTACGAGCCATTAATCGCTCCACAAACAACACCACGTATTCAGCATAAAGGTCGAAAAGTATGTAGTATTTTCCCTGAAACTGCTGCGTTTGAGAGTTATGGCATGAATGCGCAGTGTGCCGAGGGTTTGGTGATTTTCAATTTATCCTGTAGTTTCTCCTGAAGAAATATTCCCAGTCATCAGAGGAGCTGACATCATAGCTAAGACAAAGATAGAAATCAATCCAGACCAGCCACTGGACTTCCACTGGGAGGGTCATGGGTTCAAGGTTCACGTACCAGCTGGTGCAATCATCAGTCGAGAGGGAGGACCAGTGACACTGTGTATCCAGGCAAGCCTCATTGGAGACTATGACTTCCCAGATGATGGTGTCCTCGTCAGTGGAATCTACTGGCTCTCCCTACACCCTCATGTGAAGAAGTTTGACAAGGAAGTCACCATTAGCCTCAAGCATTGTGTCTCTGTTGGTGGTGATACATCAGCACTCTCCTTCATTACTGCAGAATGTACAAAATATAAACAGCATCACACGTTTTCAAGCTGCTGCCAAGAGGATCCTTCATTTCTAGAAAGAGCACAATTGAAGTCACCAAATTTTCTGGATTTGGCATATTGCATCTGAAATTAATCAACTTGTTTTTTGAACTGTACACATTTAGGGTGTACTACATCGCCAAGCAGCCCAATGAATATGAGGTACACATTACTGTGGCAAAAGACATTCCCCTGTTACAGAAGGTAATTACTATTAATATAATATTTTGAGCACTTAGGATAATCCTTCTGTTCTACAGAAAATAGAAGATCATTATGGAAAAAATGAAAAAGGTCTTACTGTTACTGCAAAAATTATACAGGAAAGTGTTTCAATATCATCAGAAGTTCTAGGAAGCCAAGATGGCTGGGATTTGTTCTTTTTGAAACCTAATGAGGTAAGTAAGCTTCCATCACATGCAGATACGTCCATACTTCTTTCATGTAGATACGAAAGCAACTGTGGACAGTTATTTGCCTGGAAGAGGAATTCGATACTTTGCAATTGAAGTGAAATTAAGGGATTCTAGAAACTGCAAGCAATTGAGGAGAGAAATTCGTTTTGATGGAGTTGAGGATAGACCTCCCATTACGATTACCAGGGATCCAGAATATTTTGGTTTGTTCCTAGCCAGTCTGAATAACTAATCGCAAAAAATAGGCCACTCCCTGAGTTATTTTTTTGCCAGCAGAGCACCATGTTTTGATGAATGCGTAGGGTCCAATAGTTTTGCTAATGTAACACAGTATTACTCATACAGCACATTTTTCTATATGCGGTATATGGTACGAACGGCTGCCAAACGAGACTTTCAGGCCCAGCGAAGGGAGAGTAGTAGGTGTATTGGTTCAGGTGGAGGTTGGCTAGCACAGGTCTGTGATGGCTAACGGAGGGCCTCATTACCACTGGCTTACCTCGAATGCATTCCACCTGTCCGCGTACTGTGGGGGCAATGGAAGTTACCACGGAGGGTGAGTGTCGATTCTCGCTATGCCTAAAACGCTATTGAACCCGTGTCAGACTCAGATAGTTAGCTAGAGACCACGAAACGAGTAAAAAACTGCTTATAACCTTACCTAGATTTTGTTTCATGTCCTAAATGGACCCTTAATTCCCACTTATTTCCCTCTCTCTACCCTTTATTCCACTTATTTCCCCCTCTCTATCAATCCGGTGCAGTCATTCCTGCTGGTGGCCAGGACAGTGGAAGAGTCGAGAGAGATTTTGCCTCCACTCAGGGAAGAGGCATTGGAGAAGCTGCAGGTACTGTATATAGTCCTTAGATACTCCTGTGAGTGAAGTTTTCTTATTTCTTTATCTCCAGTAGTAGACACCAGACCTCCTGCACAGTCACGTATACAGCCTTCTATCCCTGAGGGTATATAATATAACCACTGCTTATAACTTTGCCTTAAAAATATGTCCTAACAGGAGCACCAGATGGAGGGTTGGACAGAGTAATAAGTGAAAGAGACCTGGCAGTAATAGCCAGAGACCACGTCACTCACTGGGGAAGCCTGGCACCTTTCCTGGGACTAACTAGAGCCCAGGAACAGGAGATAGCTATGTCCTACCCGGGAGACTATGGGAAACAGAAACGAGAGTGTCTGTATGTGTGGAAGGAGAAGGAGGGAGAAAGGGCCATGTACCGATCCTTCATTTCAGCAGCTGAGGAGGCAGGAAACCAGCAGTTGGCACACTCTGTGAGGGACCTCTACAGTCATACCACAGGAACAGTCGAAAGAGACTCAGATGTTGTTGAGGATGAAGGTGAGCTTCCATTGAAAAAAACTGTAGCTAGTGTACATCATGGTGTGTTTCAGAACTGGAGACACTGCCAGTTCCTCCAACAGACACACGGACTCTCCCTGTGGGCACTAACGGTACACACAGCATGGAACCTTTAATCTTTAACATGTTTGTTCCTTCTCTCCCTTTAGCTAACCCCTCCCCTTCTATTGAAGCAATGCAGGAGCAGTCAAATGGAGGTATTGCTCTGGATACTAGCAGATTTATGTCACAGTTGTCCCTTTCTGCAGATTCTATGAGTCAAAGAAATGCCAGTTCAACAAGAAATGTTCCAGTAGTGACACAGACTTTAGGTATGTAGTGCTGTATGCCTCACTTCATTAGTCCACAGGAATTGATGACTTATTACCCTCGGCGCGTATGCGCAGCGAGGGTACGGTAGTTGGGTCTGTGTGTCTGTCTGTCTGTTACTCAACATCTCACTTCTCCAATGTTCGTTCGTCTCACAAACGATACGACTTACTTAACTTAATTTCTGACCTTCATTGCCCGTTAAGTAAGTTATATCGTTTGTGAGACGGACAAACATTGGAGAAGTGAGATGTTGAGTAACAGACAGACAGACAGACACACAGATTCATTAATGTGCATTCATTCATTAACCCTCAGTGCACATGTGTAGCGAGGGTTACGGTACAATTTTTCTATCGTCATATTGACCTGACTGCAGGAGAGGATAATCTGGTGGAGATAACAGACCAGCTGATGGATCTGGACCAGTCTGATGTCTACAACCTGGGTCTGGTCCTGGGACTGGCTCATCGCCGTGTGGTGGATCTGAGAGAAAACAGCAGATCCAACCAGGCCTTCCTGGATGCAGTGGTCCTACACTGGCTGCAGAGAGACGACCATGTGAAGGAGGTGTCCTGGGCAGCTCTTGTTAAGGCTCTTCGCCACCAGAGACTGGGACACACTGGAATTGCCACCTCCATTGCTGAGAAATATGGTACACAATTATGTCCCTTAATCGTTTCTATATATTATACAATCACAACAGAGGGTATAGTCATTTTACAGAAAGGTGCATGCAAGCCATTTCCACCATTCAACATTGCCTCATTTGGGTGGGAGACTGGTGGAAGCTTGTAAATTGGTGTTGCAAATATGCCTACAGAATATCGGCTTGGGTAGGAAGGTAGGTATTCTTGGGGACTTTACTGTAGTTGGTGGGTCCTCTGATTTTTTTACGGTTGACACCTTTTTGTATATCAACAGGATTTTGATGCTACCGCTGCCACCTTTACAAAGAACATTGCTCTTTATCACTGTTTTAAAATGCTACTGTGTTTTATTTATTTTACTGCCAGTCAGGTTTGTATTCATACTTACACCAACTTCTAAACTGAAATACCTTGAATCTTCAATGTTCCATTCTTACTTTCCACTGTGCCACTCAATCTCAATACCACACACTGGAATCTAGTTCCATTGTACTGGGCTTTGGCCAGGATGGTCAGAATCTCCACTGTCATACCCGCACCAGTGTTGGTGTCTGTCAAGATATCAGCACGTATCTCAGGTGAACTCTGTTCCAATTGTTCCAGGAGTATTCCATTGACCACCCAACCAGAGGCTCCACCTCTTGTCTCACATGTAAAAACTACTGACTGGTGTAGAAATACCGTCTTGTTCTCAGGATCTTGGGTTATTTCTAGGGTGTGCAGGGAGATAAGACAGCTAGCTCTCGTGTGGGTGTCAGGAGTGAAGAGTGCGACTCATTACCTTGAGCAACTAAAGGAACAGAGAAACTGATGAGCAGCACTGCGACAGCACTTAGTGGCGAATTCATTGCAGTGGTGGATACACAAGTTGTTGCCATATCCATAGGTATAGGTGGTGTATTATTTTCCCAGAGTTACTGTCTTGCTCTCTGTGGTAGAGCACAGCCGTAGCGGCAAGGAGGGCTCTCGGGGTAGGTAGCGAAAATATCTTGGGAGTTCTCCCTTTTTTCTGAGGAGCTGGCTCCTTTTTTATACAAAAGAAAAATGGGTGGAGGAAACAGGAAAGGTGGGAGGTGGGAAGAGGAAAAGTGGGTCCAAGACTACGGAAGCCCAGAAGGGCCATTCTATACTTCCGTTCTACGCGAACTTCCATCCTTCCATCTTTCCATCATTCTATTCTTCTATCCTTCTATTCTTCTATTCTTCCATACTGCTGTTTATGCCTACGCATGCACATTCAATAGCTCTTGCGGCATAATGAACTTTGAACCTGTGCAATGGCGACCATCGTAGGACCTATTTTCCTCGCCTAATTCTCGTGACAATCTAATAAAGTGGTACTTTTTCGAAGGATACCAGTATCGTGCCATAGTGTGCTTTCTTTTCTTTGTTCATGGGGTACGGATATCTCTTCGTCAGCTTAAGAGAGAGTTACAAAAATTGAACCTACGTCGACGAGTTCAGCCAAGTGCTAATAGCATCAGAGGAACCGGACCCTCCTGCATCCCTTGAGTTTCTGCAGGCAGTGAATGAACTGATGGTACACCGTGGTCTACTCTTTCCTGACTCTATAAGAGATGCTATGTTGCTGTATGCGGAGCTTGTTTCTCTACTTGACGATTATTGATATTTTGACTCACAATTATTATAACCATTATGATTTAATGATGAACCCTTGATGGGACACTTGACAATGACTATGTTCAGTGGTTATTGGATAAGGTTCAAAGCTCAGAACCTAGTTCTTCAAAGAGTCTTTGAAGAACTAGGTTTGCTGGTGGTCGACTTGACATCCCAGCAAAGCAGGTGTTGCATAGCTCTTGTATCTGTGGTGGGAGGTGGTTTGTCTGAGGGGTTTCGTGGCACACAGTCACTTTATATAATATCTGAAATGGTGCCAGTGCTGGCCATACTGGAGCCTCCCCAAAGAGCACAAGAAGAACAGCACCAAGTGCACACCTCTGCAAAGTATATACCCAGGAAATAATTGACACACTTACCAAAAACACAAGGCTCTCCCCCGCAATTAGTTGTGTATACAAGGGGGGCGAACTTTGCAAAACGAGCTATCCACAGCTTCACAAGGAAACCCCCAAGCAAAAACACAATTTTATGCAGGGCAACATGCTTCTTCAAGTGGGTACCTAAAGATAATTGCAGTTGTGTTTCTCCTGCAGCCACGTGGCTACACAACAGCCTTGGTTGGGGATGGTAGTAGTGCCTACAGACATATATATATAAATGAAGACAGGACGGACCCTGGAAAATATATTGTACTACTGCACAGCATGGATTTTTATGATACTCTAACCTTGGTTCGTGGCTCCAGCTGCAGAGCTGGAGGACGAGGACGAGGAGCCCGCAAATACGCGGTCAGTGGGTCCGGTTGCAGAGCTAGAGGACAAAGACTCCGCAGAATTATTATCGCCTGCAAACGCTGAACGATCCATGACCGCGCACTCGAGTACTCAACATGGCAAATTGACATACACAATACTGCGCATGCGCAAATGAAAACAAATCACTGAAGTCCCGCAGTATGGAAGGATAGAAGGATAGAAGGATGGAAAGATGGAAGGATGGAAGTTCGCGTAGAACGGAAGTATAGAATGATGGAAAGATGGAAGGATGGAAGTTCGCGTAGAACGGAAGTATGGGCTTCCGTACAAGACAGCAGGTGAGGATTAGGTGGTGGTGTTGTGTAGAGGAAGATGTTAAGTGGGCATAGGTATGTGGCCCTTTGGTGAGGTATATACAATAGAGTGGGAGTAGGAAGGAGTGCTAAAGGAACTACAAGGGGTGAGGACTTTAATCTACTAAAGTGCATTCTCACTCTAAATGTGAATACCAAACACTGGAATCTAGTTCCATTGTACTGGGCTTTGGCCAGGATGGTCAGAGTCTCCACTGTCATAGTGAAGTTCGTGCGTACCTTGAGCAACTAAAGGAACAGAGAAACTGATGAGCAACACTGCTACAGCAATGGCGAATTCATTGCAGAGTGGTGGATGCACTCGGCATGGCACGTCGAATCGCATGCGCACACTTCCTTCCTCGCGTTAATTAGACCAGATATCAAACCCGGAAATAAAGCCGGAAACATATCGAAAACGGAGCTTGAGAATATGTAGCAACTGCTGTGTTTCAAAACGCGTGTTTTACAAGTTATTATTTTTATTACAACAAAGATATGCTTTCTTACAACAGAGATATGCTAGAACACGCCAACAGAGTCAGGCTCATGTGGTTCCGAGATCATTGGTGGTATATAAGAACACTATATATAATAATGGACAGCATCAGTGGACTGAACATTATGAGTTTCATAAGCCACATTATGAGCAGTGTTGATGGGAGTTGTGGTCTCATAGGCCACATTGCCAGTAGTGGGGATGGTAGTAGTGTGAGACGGCTCAGTTGGAATGGAGGAGGTGGTGGTCAGGGGAAGAACTACCTCATCATACACTGCCACTGGTGCTGGAGGAGAGTTCACATAACACACAGTCACACACCACACCCATCCCTATATACCAGCAGATCGCTTCTTCCTGTGTGTGTGGCACTGTCTGACTACCACCAGCAGCACCAACACTGCTGTGAGACATATCATAACACCTGCTAGTGCTGTACCTGTGTGTGTGGTGTGTGTGTGTGTGTGAGAGAGAGAGAGAGAGATAGTGAGTGAGTGCCTCTAGAAAAATAATACACCACCTACCTATAGATATGGCAACAACTTGCGTCTCCATTGTCCCCTCCTCATCTGCATGAGTTTCATTTATTTGCATACCAAAACCACACTTGGAAACATTTCCATAGATAAATGGACTGCTCTCTCCCTGGCCAGCTCCATTCAGAGGGATGACAGAGAAGTTGTACACATGACAAGGACTGAGGTAGTCAGGAGTGAAGGTGTAGTGTGTCTCAGTGATATTGATACAGTCAGTACAGAGGATGGCTGTTGGGTTGTCTCATCTGTCACATTGTAGATGAGGACAGAGTACCAGATATCAGGATCAACACCAGTCACATCCAGAGAGAATGGAGCACTCCACGAGATGGTCACTGAGCTGGCATTGCTGGTGGCTCTCAAATTACCTACTGCTGACAGGATACCTGAAATGTTGTTCCTTTTAGTTAATTTCAACTTCTAAACTGAAAATACCTTGAATATTCAATGTTGCACTCTCACTCTCCGCTGAGCCACTCAATGTAAATACCAAACACTGGAATCTAGTTCCATTGTACTGGGCTTTGGCCAGGATGGTCAGAGTCTCCACTGTCATACCCGCACTAATGTTTGCTACTGTCGAGATATCAGCATGTAGCTCTGGTGAACTCTGTTCCAATTCTTCCTGGAGCGTTCCATTGACCACCCAACCAGAGAGGCCACCTCTAGTCTCACATGTAAAAACTGCTGACTGGTGTAGAAATACCGTCTTGTTCTCAGGATCTTGGATTATTTCTATGGTGTGCAGTGAAATAAGACAGCTAGCTCTCGTCAGGAGTGAATGAGTGCGGCTCCCGCTTACCTTGAGCAACGAATGGAACAGGGAAACAGATGAGTAACACTGCTACAGCACTTAGTGACGAACTCATCGCTCAGCTCTCTCTCACCGAAAACGCGAATGGATCTACGCATGCGCACCTCCCCCCGCCCGGCCCCAACTCTATTAACACTTGATCGCGATCGCGCGCAGGCTGCAAAACGAACAGGCAATGGATGGTATTTGCAGGGTATATATAGTGTTATAGACCTCAGAAATAAGTAGCTCTTGTGTTTGATGAATAATGACACACTAAAATATTGAAAAATATTTGTCCAAGACTATATTCTGTGCCTATTTACACGGATTAAAAATTATAGATTTCAGGTGGACTGAATTTTATGAGTTTCATAAGCCACATTATGAGCAGTGTTGATGGGAGTTGTGGTCTCATAGGCCACATTGCCAGTAGTGGGGATGGTAGTAGTGTGAGACGGCTCAGTTGGAATGGAGGAGGTGGTGGTCAGGGGAAGAACTACCTCATCATACACTGCCACTGGCACTGGAGGAGAGTTCACATAACACACAGTCACACACCACCCCCACCCCCATACCTGCAGATCGCTTCCTGTGGGTGTGGCACTGTCTGACTACCACCATTAGTACCACCACTGCTGTGAGACATATCATAACAGCCGTACCTGTGTGAGAAAAAGAGTATAATTCTGGGAAAATAATACACCACATACCTATGGATATGGCAACAACTTGCGTCTCCATTATCCTTTCCTCATCTGCAGTTTTACAATGTTTGTTTACCAAAACGTGTCCTAGTAAATGGGTATTGTGCACCTAGGTGCAAAACATACCTGAAATAGTTACTTCAGTCTGTGGTGTTGTGGTACTAGTTCTGACAGCAATTGGTCTTTCTTCTAAATCAAAACTGCTCTTTCCAAAGACTGCGAATGTGTATTGATCTCCATCAACAGTCAGAGTCACAGGGAAGACAATGTTCTTAGGATATTCCTCCACCACTAGTGTCTTGTTACCATACTCTCGATAGACCAGGACACATGAGGCTCCATCTATACCTTCTTTGAACTTACAATTCACCTTCACTGTCACCCCATTCACGTAAACACTGCCATTGTTAAGAAATTGAGATTCTGCATCAGCGATGGGACCTGCAATAGATATTGGAATAAAGCCAAATGTAAACTAATCAGCAGACACTCACCATTCCCAAGAACAGTGACATTAGCGTTCTGTTCAACAGCAGGATGGCTGTTAGGCAGTCCCGTCTTCCTCAAGGTCATACACTAACATATGGTACGTTGAAGATAAAATGTTATGAATAGTACTCTGTACATAAGTGCTGGAGTCATCAGGCCGTAGTAGGGCTCTGAATACATCAGGATTTCCATATTCACCCTGTAAAACTACGAAACACCCTTTAGCCATTGTGTTTTCAATGAACTCTCCAGTGAAAGTGATCTCATTATTGGTACCCTTGGTGGTGTCAGCGGCAGCACTCTGGACATCATATGTAGCTGTAGACACATAACTATATCCAATCATTGCCCTTGGCACAATAGATAACAGCATAGCTATTATCCAGCATGATTGAAATGATTTCTAATTATAATTGGGTATGCATATGGATTTTTCATGGCATAACAAGGACTGTTCAATGACCATACAAACGTAAGCAGCATACGAGTGTTTCATGTGAATACAGAAAACTGTGGACCTACTATGTACATGTAGTATTGGGCACAAAAGACCCACCCATTCTGACATTTCCACATAAGGTTAGTAAGGCAAATCTACTGCTGTTTGTCATAAATACAAAATATTACTGAAATTGATCCACAGGAGGGCTACTCCACTAGAAAGGGACACCAGGAATGAATATCTATTGTCAGCACGGAGTTGGTAGGTGACATCTGGTCCTTCTGGTGATAGAGGCAATTCAATGACAAGATCATCATCCACTACATCAGGAGTGACTCTCCAGCTACTACAAAGCTCACCGGTGGGATTACTCTATCACAAAAACAACAGACATTGAAACATTAGTATTGTGTATTGTACTTAACTAACCATAAACGTAACTTTGGTCTTCTCCATAGAGATAGCTCGGATGTGAGTCTTTATAAGTGCTGACACTAGAAAGAGAAATGTTACAGAGTTAGTTGTCTGTTCATGCGAGAATGGCAGCGGATATGCAATATAATTATGCCACAAGTCACATCAGCACTCGGTCTGCACAAGTACTGGTGACATTCTGTGCCATTTTTTGCACAAATTGCAAACATGGCATATCAAAGTATCCAGCCAAGCATGGAAAGTGCTCAAACAGGTGCAGTACTGGTATGGGGCATTTGCACACACCCACACGTGATGTTGCTATATACCAGCCATCAATACTGATGGACATTCTGTTGTGTGCTATTTATTTGAGAGAATAGGATGTGCAAAAGTGCGGGTATGCAGAAATTCAAAAACGCAGGCACACTACTGAAAAACAATGCCACCTACATGCAGCATTAGGACATAAAATGAATTTACAGAAGCAAAAATAATTCCCATTATAACATGTACTCACACTTCAAAACATATCCAGAGATAAAGGGACTGCTCTCTCCCTGGCCAGCTCCATTCAGAGGGATGACAGAGAAGTTGTACACATGACAAGGACTGAGGTAGTCAGGAGTGAAGGTGTAGTGTGTCTCAGTGATATTGATACAGTCAGTACAGAGGATGGCTGTTGGGTTGTTCTCATCTGTCACATTGTAGATGAGGACAGAGTACCAGATATCAGGATCAACACCAGTCACATCCAGAGAGAATGGAGCACTCCACGAGATGGTCACTGAGCCGGCATTGTTGGTGACTATCAACTCACCTACTGCTGACAGTGGACCTGAAATAATGGCTAACAATTTCCTGACTTATAATACACTTTTCAGCTAATACCTTGAATGGTCAATGTGGCGTTGTCACTCTCCACAAAGGGGCCACCAAATGTTATAGACAGACACTGAACTCTAGTTCCATTGTACTGGGGTCTAGCTGGGATGGTCAGAGTCTCCACTGTAGTACCTTCAGGAGTGGATATCTCTGAGACAACCAGATCAATACGTATGTCAGGCGGAAATGTTTCTCGCTGTGTTCCATTGACTCTCCACAGAGTGGTGCCACCTCTTGTCTCACATGTAAAGACCGCTGATTTGTTTAGAAAGACGGTTGTACTCTCAGGAGCATGGAGAATCTCTGGTGCAGAGAGAGAGAGATGGCAGAATTTGTTGGGTGTCAAGAGTGAATGAGTGCCGCTCGAGCTTACCTTGAGCAACGAGGGGAATAGAAGAACTGATGAGCAACACTGCTACAGCACTTAGTGACGACCTCATCGCTCTGACCTCGGCGCCCAGAGGAAGATGGATCTACGCATGCGCACCTCCTCCACCGCGTGGACCGAATATATAACCGGAAATCAAGCCAGAAACAAAAAAAACGAACCGGCAAACGAATGGTATTGCAGGGTAAACCACTGAATTGCTGAGTAGATATTTTTCTATTTCGGAGCTTGAAAAGGTGTATATACTGCTGTGCTTTCAAAAGCACAAGATTACAAGTCCATTTTCTTACAACAGAACACGCCAACAGAGTCTGACTTATCTGGTTCCAAGATCATTGTCGATGACTCTATAGCTAATACTGGTGGTGGTATACAAGAACACTATAAAAATAGACAACATCAGTTGGACTGAATTTTATGAGTTTCATAAGCCACATTATGAGCAGTGTTGATGGGAGTTGTGGTCTCATAGGCCACATTGCCAGTAGTGGGGATGGTAGTAGTGTGAGACGGCTCAGTCGGAATGGAGGAGGTGGTGGTCAGGGGAAGAACTACCTCATCATACACTGCCACTGGTACTGGAGGAGAGTTCACACGACACACAGTCACACACCACACCTACCCCCATACCTGCAGATCGCTTCTTCCTGTGTGTGTGGCACTGTCTGACTACCACCAGTAGCACCAACACTGCTGTGACACATATCATAACACCTGCTAGTGCCGTACCTATGAGAGAAAGACAGTAACTCTGGGAAAATAATACACCACCTACCTATGGATATGGCAACAACTTGTGTATCCATTATCCTTTCCTCATCTGCAAAATACAATGTTCGTTAACCAAAACTTGCCCTAGTAAATGCTATTGTGCACATAGGTGCAAAACATACCTGAAGTGGCTACTTCAGTCTGTGGTGTTGTGGTTGTCCTAGTGACGTGTACATTTCTTGCTAGAATCGGTCTTTCATCTAAATCAAAACTGCTCTTTCCAAAGACTGCGAATGTGTATTGATCTCCATCAACAGTCAGAGTCACAGGGAAGACAGTGTTCTGAGGATATTCCTCCACCACTAGTGTCTTGTTACCATACTCTCGATAGACCAGGACACATGAGGCTCCCTCTATACCTTCTTTGAACTCACACCTTATCTGAACCACTGAGTCTTTGACGACTAAACTCACATTATTCAAAACTTTAGATGCTACATTTGGGTCTGCGTCTGTAAGATAATGTTGTAGCTTATTAATTTTCAATTGGCAATAGACTCACCGTTCCTATTAACAGTAATGACGTTGTTTGGTTCATATGCTGGGCTCCTATTAGGGAGTCCATCTTCCTCCAGGTCATAGAAAAGGGCTCTGTATGTTGATGATGGTGTGTCACTGATGGTGCTAGTCAGCAGGGTGGTGTTAGGTCCAGGTCTTAGCAAGGCTCTGAACACATCAGCAGTGGACTCATTCCCAGACTGCAGCACCACAAAACATCCTCTGGCTGTCGTGTTTTTGAGGAACTCTGCAGTCACAATGATCTCACCATCATCTCTGACACTAGTAACTGTGGCACTCTGCACATCATGTGTAGCTGTAGAAGAAACACATTATTACGCTACCACCTCCAGGGTGAAAATTAAAATTATTTACTGATAGGAATGGGTGAGGTAGAAACTTCAAATGAATATTCTCCATCAGAACAGAGGTCAAAGGTAAGTTCTTCTAAAGATCGAGACACAGCAATGATGCAACCATCTCCTTGTTTAGGAGTCATTCTGTAGCTGCAAATGCATCCCTATAAAAAGAGCAGTATCATGTTTGTTACAAATGGGATATTGTGTGGTTTCTTTACTAATAAAGGCCAACATGCATGAGGCAACTTGGTTGCTTTGCAAACTTCACAGGTATTGGTATGATAGGCCTATGTAGGCAACATGTTGGCAGAAATAGATCAAAGTTGACCTCGTGTATGTTGACATTGACTCAATCCTTCCTCCTCTGTTCAGTGTTGATGTCTATTTTTGTTCCATATAGCTACATTCCTACTATTTTCCTGCTCACCCTAACACACAGACTGAAAACATTGAAACTCACCAATATCTGAAATGTAACTCTGCTTACACTTCTAGAGACAGCTTCAATGCAAGGCTCTTTAACTGCAGAATAAAGTATAGTAAGTAGCTGTAGTTTGTGAAAAGTCTACCATTATGCAAGCACACTGATCCTAAGCTATGTCATAACATGCAAGGTGCAACTGTGCATACCAAAACCACACTTCAAAACATATCCAGAGATAAAGGGACTGCTCTCTCCCTGGCCAGCTCCATTCAGAGGGATGACAGAGAAGTTGTACACATGACAAGGACTGAGGTAGTCAGGAGTGAAGGTGTAGTGTGTCTCAGTGATATTGATACAGTCAGTACAGAGGATGGCTGTTGGGTTGTTCTCATCTGTCACATTGTAGATGAGGACAGAGTACCAGATATCAGGATCAACACCAGTCACATCCAGAGAGAATGGAGCACTCCACGAGATGGTCACTGAGCCGGCATTGCTAGTGGCTCTCAAATCACCTACTGCTGACAGTGGACCTGAAATAAATGGCTAACAATTTCCTGACTTATAATACACATTTCAGCTAAAACCTTGAATGGTCAATGTGACAGTGTCACTCTCCACAAAGGGGCCACGAAATATCACTGAAGCACACTGAACTCTAGTTCCATTGTACTGGGCTCTGGCTGGAATGGTCAGATTCTGCATTGTAGTACCTTCTGGAGTAGTAATCTCTTCTGAGAGAACCAGGTCACCACGTATGTCAGGCAGAAAAGTTGCTCGTTGTGTTCCATTGACTAGCCACAAAGTGTCGCCACCTCTAGCCTCACATGTAAAAACTGCGTGTTTGTTTAGAAAGACAGTTGTACTCTCGGGAGCATGGAGAATCTCTGGTGTAGAGAGAAATTACAGGGAGATGTGTGGGTGTCAGGAGTGAATGAGTGCAGCTCGAGCTAACCTTGAGCAACGAGGGGAATAGAAGAACTGATGAGCAACACTGCGACAGCACTTAGTGACGACTCATCGCTCGCGGCCTCCGGCCTCGCCCAGAGAAGATGGATCTACGCATGCGCACCTCCTCCACCGGTCGTCAGAGCGCGGACCGGATCGATATAGAACAAGCCGGAAACAAGTCGAAAAACGAACCGCAACACCACGATATTAATTATTCAGAATTAACTATTCTTCTATTAAGGTTTACGGAGCTTGAGAAGGGTGTACTGCTGTGCTTCAAAACGCATGGTTACCTCAGTCTTAGAAATGTACAAGTCATCATTTTCTTATATACAACAGAGATATGCAATTCATGATAGAACACGGCAACAGAGTCAGGCAGAGTGGTGCAGGCAAGAGGAGAGAGCAGAGAGACAATGAGGAGAGAAAGAGATGAACGTGAACTATGGTTACTAAAACAAATCTCTACAAAGTTACAATAATAATGAGAAACAGAAACCCGTTTCATTATAGGCAAGGTCAGAGTGCAAAAGTGCAGAGTGCATTGCTATGGAGGGCTGCATGGTTACAGACACAAAGATGGACAGACAGACAGAGAGAGAGAGCAGACGAAGGGAGAGAGAGACGACTAGAGCTAGTGCTGAGTGGTTGACGAGGAAGCCTGTTCAGTGTCCAATGAGGAGGAAGTGGGTGTGGCTTTGCTGACAGACTCCGCCCCCTTTTGTATGTGGGAGGGCAGTAGGACTGACTGTAGAGACGGTCGGATTGCCAGCTCTGTGAGGAGAGAGACAGAGGGCTAATAGCTAGCTGTAAATCTCAGCATGTGATTTTCGGAAAATGTTAGAGCCTGATTCGGTGTAGTAAGGCACGGATCCTTTTAAGGGCTGAGACAGTTAAACCCTCTTTTATTAACTACATACCTACTCAATAGCATGCATACAACATAGTGATTGTACCTTGCAGGGTGATGCGTACCTTGCTGGGTGAAGTCAAAGAGAGGAGGGAGAGATCGTCCTGATGGGAGGGTCTTCCCCGGCTCTCGCAGCTCGTCAAAGAAGCCATGTGCGCAGGCCTCCATGGGGTTGGCCCTCAGACCTGGCGTGTACTCCAGCAGTTTGCTCACCAGCTCTATGGCCTCTGGAGAGGTCCGTGGTCGGAACACCTGGAGAGAGAGAGAGAGAGAGATGTTGTACCAAATACAACTTGAAGCTCTAAGATGGTGCTTGTTTTCGAGACTCAACAATGTTGGGTTGTTCTACAATCTTTCCGTGTCATATTCAACAAAGCTTGTGCTTGGTGTTTGCTACTGGAGGTATCGTAGAGTGTGTGTCAGCTGGAAGGTGAGGGTGGAGTCACGGGGCCAGACTCCGCCCTCTTAAGAGCCAGCTGATTGATGTTTGTTGCCAGTCAAGGAGAGGTTCAAAGGTCACTCCATCTCCACCGTGGGCAACAGACTGGGCCAAAAGACCACACCTAGTCGTTTGAATGCAGGTTTATTCATTGGTATGTGACCCACACTGCACACATCGTAATGTACGTGATTCTAAATAAGCGAAAAAATTTCGAAATGTCCGTGTTTGCTAGCCATTGAGTGTTTGTGCAGGGTCACATATTATGTTGACTACCTTATTCCAGGGGTGGGCCTTGATCTGAGGGAACTTGAACTCAGTGTAGTTGGAGTTCATCTGTCGTATCTGCTCCTTGGTGGGCGTCCCGAGGACCTTGATAATCTCCACCAGCTGGTCGACTCCGCTGTCACCTGGGAAGATGGGCTGGCCCAGTAGCAGCTCTGCAAACACACACCCAGCACTCCAGATATCTGGAGAGGGAGAGAGAGAGGAGGGTGAGAGAGAGGGGGGAGAGAGGTAAAACTAGTGTTGACGACAGACACATACAGTGGCACACCGAGGGATAAGAATATCAACATATTTCGTGTAGTCGTAAATGAAGTAAAAACCCACACAGCATAACTAAACCTTGCACAGCCCAGAGTGTGCAGTCAGACAGAACACAAGTTGTTTGTCCATCACTGGGAAATTAAGTCGTTTGTCGAAGAGTTGAAAATGCCCCAGTACCTGAGGTGAGGCCATTCTACATCACAGGATATTGTTGGCAGCACTTGAATTTGGCAATATCACCACGAAAACAGGACACGTAAAACATTGCCACCAGATTTCCAGTCTATTACACTGTATCTCATGTCCCAGATGTGTGTGTGTGTGTGTGTGTGTGTCTCTCTCTCTCACACACACACACACACACGCACACACACACACAATCCTCAGTAGAGTCGTGGAGGGTCACATTATTATTTCACACTGACTTGTACTGATATGGTGAGACTGGTGCCACCAAATATCCTGCTGATGACAGGGGCTACCCGATGTGCACAGTGAAACAGATCTCCCACCTCCTCGGTTGACAGGTCCTGGAACCTCTCCACTGGTCTTCTAGTGGCCACCAGCACATTTGTGGACCATAGTTAGGGTGTGCTAGGCACATGGTATAACTCACAGCTAATGTACTACTGTGCTAGCTACCATACATGAGGCTGCTAGCTAGCTTCATAAAGGAAGGATACGTCCAGGGAGGATGGGTTTGCGGTTGGTGAAGGCAAAAGAGAGAGGGGTGAGGAGGAAAACCTGTGCTCTTGGTATGACGTGAGACCCAAACTGCAACACTCCACGCAGCGCCTGCTCCGCTGCCATCCTACCCAGCACACCTGAGGTGTGAACGTGCAGCGACCAACTTGGGGGGCGTGTCACCAGCTGGGCGGGTGTGTGGGTGTGTAGTGGTTTGTTGACAGCCCTGTCAGCGAGCTTGGCCTCTTTCAAGATGCAGGAATCGGAGGAGCCACATGAAAAAATAAACCTGTTGCTGGACAGTACGTGCATATATAGCTAACTAGCTAAATCCGCATATGCAGCCTTTTTTCTCTGAGAGTGTACTGCTTTTAACTTGTACCTAGATTTTGTTCCATGTCCTAACAGGAGCACCAGATGGAGGGTTGGACAGAGTAATAAGTGACAGAGACCTGGCAGTAATAGCCAGAGACCATGTCACTCACTGGGGAAGCCTGGCGCCTTTCCTGGGACTAACTAGAGCCCAGGAACAGGAGATAGCTATGTCCTACCCGGGAGACTATGGGAAACAGAAACGAGAGTGTCTGTATGTGTGGAAGGAGATGGAGGGAGAAAGGGCCACGTACCGAGCCTTCATTTCAGCAGCTGAGGAGGCAGGAAACCAGCAGTTGGCACATACTGTGAGGGACCTCTTTAGTCATACCACAGGAACAGTCGAAAGAGACTCAGATATTGTCATGGATGAAGGTGAGCTTCCATTGAAAAAACTGTAGCTAGTATACAACATGGTGTTTTCAGAACTGGAGACACTGCCAGTTCCTCCAACAGACACACGGACGCTCCCTGTGGGCACTAACGGTACATACACTATGGAACCTTTAATCCTTTAACATGTTCGTTCTTTCTCTCCCTTTAGCTAACCCCTCCCCTTCCATCGCAACAATGCAGGAGCAGTCAAATGGAGGTATTGCTCTGGATACTAGCAGATTTAGGTCACAGTTGTCCCTTTCTGCAGATTCTATGAGTCAAAGCAGTGCCAGTTCAACAAGAAATGCTCCAGTAGTGACACAGACTTTAGGTATGTAGTGCTGCACATACCCAGCGCTTCACTTCACTTGGTCTATATACAGGAATTGACGACTTGTTTGATGTTAAGAGTGCGTGTGAACCAGTGACTGCCAGGTGGAAATCTCTTGGACTGGCTCTCAGACTGAGTCCTACTCGACTGGGTGTGATAGAGAAAGAGAACAGAAGTCTTGACGAGTGTCTAAGTGAGACCCTGACTCTGTGGCTGAATAAAAACTACGACACTGTGAAATTTGGAAACCCAACATGGGAGCTTCTGGCAAAAGCAGTTAGTCATCCTGCTGGAGGAAATAACCCTGCACTTTCCGAGGAGATAATTGGGAATCATGGAGGTACTGATAGAGGCAAACTAGTATGATCACTTATTCCTATTAATTTGCAGGCCAATAGTATGTGATGTCTTCCGTCTTCTATACATGTAAGCACTGGCACGGATTGCTTTCTTCACCGGATTAGTGTAGTGTTATGGACATCTAGAATAAGTAGTCTCTTGTGTTTGATGAATAATGACACACTGAAATATTGAAACCTTTTGTCAGACTCTATATTCTGTATTTGTGGTGCCTATATACACGGTAATAGAAACTAATATTTCAGGTGGACTGAATTTTATGAGTTTCATAAGCCACATTATGAGCAGTGTTGATGGGAGTTGTGGTCTCATAGGCCACATTGCCAGTAGTGGGGATGGTAGTAGTGTGAGACGGCTCAGTTGGAATGGAGGAGGTGGTGGTCAGGGGAAGAACTACCTCATCATACACTGCCACTGGTGCTGGAGGAGAGTTCACATAACACACAGTCACACACCACACCCATCCCTATATACCAGCAGATCGCTTCTTCCTGTGTGTGTGGCACTGTCTGACTACCACCAGTAGCACCAACACTGCTGTGACACATATCATAACACCTGCTAGTGCCGTACCTATGAGAGAAAGACAGTAACTCTGGGAAAATAATACACCACCTACCTATGGATATGGCAACAACTTGTGTATCCATTATCCTTTCCTCATCTGCAAAATACAATGTTCGTTAACCAAAACTTGCCCTAGTAAATGCTATTGTGCACATAGGTGCAAAACATACCTGAAGTGGCTACTTCAGTCTGTGGTGTTGTGGTTGTCCTAGTGACGTGTACATTTCTTGCTAGAATCGGTCTTTCATCTAAATCAAAACTGCTCTTTCCAAAGACTGCGAATGTGTATTGATCTCCATCAACAGTCAGAGTCACAGGGAAGACAGTGTTCTGAGGATATTCCTCCACCACTAGTGTCTTGTTACCATACTCTCGATAGACCAGGACACATGAGGCTCCCTCTATACCTTCTTTGAACTCACACCTTATCTGAAGCACCGAGTCTTTGACGACCAGGCTCACATTATTCAAAACTTTAGATGCTACATTTGAGTCTGTGTCTGTAAGATAATGTAGTAGTTTATAAATTTTTCAATTGGCAATAGACTCACCGTTCCCATTAGCAGTAATGACATTGTTTGGTTGATATGCTGGGCTCCTATTAGGGAGTCCATCTTGCTCCAGGTCATAGAAAAAGGCTCTGTATGTTGTTGTTCTCATCTGTCACATTGTAGATGAGGACAGAGTACCAGATATCAGGATTACCACCAGTCACATCCAGAGAGAATGGAGCACTCCATGAGATGATCACTGTGCCAGCATTGCTAGTGGCTCTCAAATCACCCACTGCTGACAGTGGACCTGAAATGTTGTTCTTGTTAATGATCATCAACAAGCAAACTGAAAATACCTTGAATTTTCAATGTTGCATTCTCACTCTGGACTGAGCCACTTAATCTGAATACCACACATTGAAATCTAGTTCCATTGTAGTGGGCTTTGGCCAGGATGGTCAGAGTCTCCACTGTCATTCCCTCACTAGTGTTGGTGTCTGTGGAGATATCATCACGTATCTCAGGTGAGCTTTGTTCCAATTCTTCCAGGAGTATTCCATCAATCAACCAAGAAGGGAGTTCCACCTCTTGTCTCACATGAAAATACTGCCGACAGGTGTAGAAATACCGTCTTGTTCTCAGGATCTTGGATTATTTCTAGGGTGTGCAGACAGCTAGCTTTCGTGTGGGTGTCAGGAGTGAATGGGTGCGGCTCCCGCTTACCTTGAGCAACGAATGGAACAGAGAAACTGATGAGCAACACTGCTACAGCACTTAGTGACGAAACTCATCGCTCAGCTCTCGCGACGATCGACGATCTACGCATGCGCACCTCCCCCCGCCCCCAAACTCTAACACTCGATCGCGATCGCGCGCCACAAGTCGAAAACGAACCGGCAATGGATGGTATTTGCAGGGTAGTGTTATAAACCTCTAAAATAAAAAAGTAGCTCTTGTGTTTAATGAATAATGACACACTAAAATATAGAAAATTTTTGTCCAAGACTCTATATTCTGTATTGGTGTATACACAAAAATATATAGAAACCAATATTTCAGGTGGACTGAATTTTATGAGTTTCATAAGCCACATTATGAGTAGTGTTGATGGGAGTTGTGGTCTCATAGGCCACATTGCCAGTAGTGGGGATGGTAGTAGTGTGAGACGGCTCAGTCGGAATGGAGGTGGTGGTGGTCAGGGGAAGAACTACCTCATCATACACTGCCACTGGTACTGGAGGAGAGTTCACACGACACACAGTCACACACCACACCCACCCCCATATTGTACCTGCAGATTGCTTCTTCCTGTGGGTGTGGCACTGTCTGACTACCACCAGTAGCACCAACACTGCTGTGAGACATATCATAACACCTGCTAGTGCTGTACCTGTGTGTGTGTGTATTGAGAGAGAACGAGAGAGAGAGAGAGAGAGAGAGAGAGAGAGAGAGAGTGAGTGGCTGTAGAAAAATAATACACCACCTACCTATAGATATGGCAACAACTTGCGTCTCCATTGTCCCTTCCTCATCTGCAGTTCAATCAATGGACATTTACCAAAACTTTCCCTAAACTGTGTAAACATTGCTTGTCTAAAAAGTGGCACTGCAAAACATACCTGAAGCGGCTACTTCAGTGGCTACTTCAGTCTGTGGTGTTGTGGTTGTCCTAGTTACTTGTACATTTCTTGTTACAATTGGTCTTTCTTTAAATCAAAACCGCTCTTACCAAAGACTGTGAATGTGTATTGATCCAGGATTGTAAAAAAATGTTGTGCAGTTGAGTAGGTGCTAAACCTTCTAAAATACACTTTGTTACACATATTATTAGTTTACCATTACCAGTTGATGGTGGCTGTGGTTGTGAAGGATCTTCTTTCCCCTGTACAAACATGCTTAAAAATGGCCTTTCATCAGTATCCTTGTCCAGCCTTCTGAACAGTGCAAATGTGTAGTTCACGTCAGGATCAAGATTGACAGTAACAGGAAAAGTTTCTTTCCAGTTCAACATATAGTTGCCATATGCTCTGAAGACCAGAACACACGATGCACTCTGTTCATCAGGAGTACAGGTCACTTCCAACATTGAGCCGTTCCGGGAGATGCTGACATTCTTCAGGTTCTCACCATTAGGAGCTTGGTCTTTTAAAATGCAAACAAACAATGCTTAAACAACACTTTTATACCCACAAGAACTTACATTTTCTTCACCATGCATAATCTCAACACTAGAAGGGACAAGGTTAGCTGGATGTTTGTTGGGAAGCCCATCCTTCTCCAGATCATGTACATAAACAGTGTAATTTGATGCAGGCATTGAGTTATCCCCAGAGAGTCTCAGATTTTCTCCATTACGTTTCAAAGCAATAAAGGTAATCTCAGTAGTGAAATTGCACTGAATGGCTACAAAGCATCCTTTTGCAGGTGAGTTACCAATGAGCTCTCCCATACCACAATCTTTTTACCATCATTACTCGGCTCTGCATGGGGCTCTGAAACATCATAGGTTGCTGCAAAAGTGCACGAATGCAGTGAAAATGTGCTGAGTGTGCTGTAAGGATTAGTGGGTGTTGACATAATGTATAATACATCAGTTATCAAGCAGGACCACAGACATACACTTTGGAGATGTATTTGGGAGTAAAGAGGATCATCTTAAAATTTATTGTATTTAAGCCCTCTGTCCACTGTATACATACACATCATGCTACATCTTACTGAAGTTTTTGGTCTTTCCAGTTCCACAGGCCATCAGATCTTCAATGGTAGCTTTGTACTCTCCATCAGCAGGTAGAGTGAAAACAGTTCCATTTGTATCATTGTTGGCATAAAAACGAACCGTATCTTTATAAAGAGATACAGTGTGCACTTGCTCCTAGGGTAAATTACAAATGGCACTAGATAAACTAATGAGGAGAAGACAGGTAGACCGTTCCTAAACACAACAATACAGAGAACACTTGAAGTGCATAAGAACACCATTCTAGAGAAATGTAACTTACATCTCTGAATTCAACTTCACAATAACGATCATCATTCAGGCTGCAACTTCTACTTCAGGAAATTTGTTTCTGTGGAAAAAATAAACAGAGAACAAAAGAACCAAAAAAATGAAAATGTCCACTTGCAATTAGGCTTCTCATAACAAAGTGTAAACAAACCATCAGTAATGTTGGGGACTCCTCTCTCCCTGGCCAGCTCCATTGAGAGGGATGACGAGAAGTTGTACACATGACAAGGACTGAGGTGGTCAGGAGTGAAGGTGTAGTGTGTCTCAGTGATATTGATACAGTCAGTACAGAGGATGGCTGTTGGGTTTGTTCTCATCTGTCACATTGTAGATGAGGACAGAGTACCAGATATCAGGATCAACACCAGTCACATCCAGAGAGAATGGAGCACTCCACGAGCGTGGTCACTTGTGACAGCATCCAGGGAAGTATTAGTGATGTCGATGGTGATGTTGCGACTCTCCAGTCGAGCTGTGAACAGTGGTGTGACAGCCATCCAGGGAAGTATTAGTGATGTCGATGGTGATGTTGCGACTCTCCAGTCGAGCGTGAGACAGTGGTGTGACAGCCATCCAGGGAAGTATTAGTGATGTCGATGGTGATGTTGCAGCTCTCCAGAACAGTGTGACTGCCGTCCAGGGAAGTATTAGTAATGTGGATGGGGATGTTGCGAATGGTGTGACTGCCATCCTGGCAAGTATAAGTGATGTCGATGGTGATGTTGCAAATGGTGTGAATAACATCCTAGGAAGTGTTAGTAACGTTGATAGTGCTGTTGGAAGTGGTGTGACAGCCATCCTTGCCAGTATTAGTGATGTTGATGGTGATGTTGCCAATTTCCAGTCGAGCGTGAGTAGCAGTTTGACTGCCATCCAGGGAAGTATTAGTGATGTCGATGGTGATGTTGCGACTCTCCAGAACAGTGCTACTGCCATCCAGGGAAGTATTAGTGATGTTGATGGTGATGTTGTGACTCTCCAGTCGAGCTTGAATAGTGGTGTGACAGCCATCCAGGGAAGTATTAGTGATGTTGATGGTGATGTTGCGACTCTCCAGTCGAGCGTGAATCAGTGGTGTGACAGCCATCCAGGGAAGTATTAGTGATGTCGATGGTGATGTTGCGACTCTCCAGTCGAGCTTGAACAGTGGTGTGACAGCCATCCAGGGAAGTATTAGTGATGTCGATGGTGATGTTGCAGCTCTCCAGAACAGTGTGACTGCCGTCCAGGGAAGTATTAGTAATGTGGATGGGGATGTTGCGAATGGTGTGACTGCCATCCTGGCAAGTATAAGTGATGTCGATGGTGATGTTGCAAATGAGTGTGATACATCTAGGAAGTGTTAGTATGTATGATGTTGTGACTCTGTTGAAGTGGTGTGACAGCCATCCTTGGGAAGTATTAGTGATGTTGATGGTGATGTTGCCACTCTCCAGTCGAGCTGTGAGTAGAGTTGTGACTGCCATCCAGGGAAGTATTAATGATATCGATGGTGATGTGTGACTCTCCAGAACAGTGTACTGCCATCCAGGAAGTATTAGTGACGTTGATGGTGATGTTGGCTCTCCAGAAACAGTTTGACTGCCGTCCAGGGAAGTATTAGTGACGTGGATGGTGATGTTGGAATGGTGTGACTGCCATCCTGGCATGATAAGTGATTCGATGGTGATGTTGACAAATGGGTAGTAACATCTAGAAGTGTTCAATGTTGTAGTGCTGTTGGAAATGGTGTGACAGTCATCCTTGCCAGTATTAATGATGTCGATGGTGATGTTGCGACTCTCCAGTCGAGCGTGAGTAGCGGTTTTACTGCCGTCCAGGGAAGTATTAATGATCTCGATGTTGATGTTGCCAATCTCCAGACGAGCGTGGACAATTTGTAGTATGTGCTATGCAGCCCATTTTATACTTTGTGTATTATCTTTTAACTCCTGCGTTGGTGCTCTGTACAAAGGGACGAGGGAATACTCACTATCTACAATCTTTCCGTCGCATTGACAATAATGTTAATAGTTATGTTAGTTAAAAGGTTTGAAGATGGCCATTGGTATGATTGCCCAGATAATGCCAATTTAATATTATATATATAATTGCACTTGTTCCGCATGACTAAAAGAAGTATGGTTTAAAGTGAAGCCCATTGGGACAATGCTCACTTCAAAACGAGTCTCTTGCTTTAATATCTGAGTATGCAGTCAGCACAGCCCCAATGGCTCCCTTCCACATTGTGCTACTTCCAAATTGTGTAATTTTATATACCACTTCCACCCTTGGCATGGCCTAACCACGTGCCCGGTGCCCCACAATCAAGAGGGGAAAAGGGTGTATGTTTCAGCAGACTTGTGATCATTACATAACCACATGTAAGAGAGTTATTATAATTATTATTATTGTGACTTTGGATCTAAGTCTTATTTATAACGTGATAAAATGGAAGGACGTGTTGCGCATACACCATACTATCAGCATTAGGGGCATGTGCTGGTATGCGCATCATGCCTAGACAGGTATCACGTGCTATAATTATATTTTGTCGGTTTTTGAGTCAACACAGGATAGATGGTTGTGTTCTCGTTGTGGCATCAAGGTGGACACTGTGACTTGCCAAGTCCGTTTTAAGTCACTGCCCTGGATATTAATGAAGCCCTTTGGTCTATAAGCGAACTCAAACTGCAAATTCATGCCTAGAGTTAGCTGTAGCATGCCATCACCTGCTAATTAACCTTCGGCGCGCATGCGCAGCGAGGGTTACGGTGTGTGTGTGTGTCCGCACTATACTACAGGCTACGAGGCGGCCTAAGAGCGATACCAAACGCTTCAGTGCTACAAGCGCTTGAAAACTAAAATGGCGATTTTTCTGAAACGTCAGCGTTCGAGCGCGAGAAACTGCCACTGTCGCGGACCGGGTTGCGTGGCCCAACCTTCAATAAGCGGTGCGCATGTAAACTGGCTCACCTCGACCTGATCGGCTTGCTCTGTGTACCAGCACAAGAAGCCACAGCGAAGGGTGTGTATCGACTCCCGCATGCCATCTACTACTGTAGCTAGCCAGTGTCAGACTCTCCGCAAGCTGGAGACCGCGAGCCCACCCCCCGGCCCCAGCCATTAGCGGTACCGCGCATGCGCAGTTCGCCGAGGGTTTGCACTTTAGTGAAAAACAGCATTACTTGTTAGGAAAATGTGTTTAGGCCGGAGGGAGGGCTTCATTGCTGGGCTTATGTAGTGAAGGAATGAGACAGGATCAAGTACTATATATAGGAATATAGATAAGAGTAGGAAAACTAGTTCCAGTATTTAAAGTTAAATTTAAGGAGCAATGTAAACTTCAATCTGTTCAACGAGAATATCATCTCCTTGGCCTCCTTCACTAACTGGACCGTCGCTAAGGAGACAGATTCTGGCATTAATCCCTGTTTCAGTTATAGTTTTTCCAAGGTTATTGATGAAGTATGGAGGTCGATTGAATTCACAACAACTGCTTGCCGGATTGCAGTTCCACCCATCCCACAGAGGATCGTTGCCTAAAAAGAAAGTTGTACCAATTTGGAATTCATTAGTTCCAGCTTCGCAAAAGTACTTATTGCCAACAAAGTCAGGGACTGAGATGTCGGCTGGATTTGCTCTGTCACACGGACATTCCTCGATTCTTTGTTCTCCAAGCTCGTGTATCCCAGCTGCAAATGTCCACAGATGCTCTGAGAAGTCAGCGCCAGAAGTGAGACTGACACCAGTTACATAGGGCTGATTAATCTGTGTCTGTCCATGTACAATAAAGCTCTCAAAGCCATCAACTCCTCCATAGGCATAGGCCTTCACACGTCCACAAACTTTGCTAAAGCTCATTGCTGTGGGAAATGAATTGTAGCAGCTGAATCCAACATTGTCTGTTCGACCACAGGTACGCAAATCAAACATTTTATTTTCTGCCCAGCCACCAGGACAATTCATTGCTGGATCAGTCATATCAAAATTGATCACTTGGACCCAATCTTCTGTGTTTCCACATGGATGTACAAGAGCTTCGCTAGTTGTCTCAAGATCACTCAACTGACCAGTTGTGTCTGCTTTAAACGATGAAAGACATGTGGCAGGATCACCAACCTCTGTGTCTATGGTAGTAACACTTGTCTGGAGATTCGTTATACCAGTGTCGAGATTGTTTGGACTGCCATGATATTAGTGTCAAGACCACTCACACTTGTCTGGGTGGCATTTACACAGTCTTTTGCAGTAGAAACATCACTGTCGACGTCAGCAATGTCGCCCTGGATTGCCACTACACCGCTGTCTATGCTCATCTGAAGAGCTGCCACATCCATATCCATGTCAGAATATGCAATCCTTCAGGTTATCTACACTTGTCTGGAGCACTTCCGATTTTTCTGCTTTCTCGGCCAGTTTTCTCAGGATCTTTGTAAGGACATATTTTTGCCGGTTTGATTCAGTGTGAATTTCTGTGGTTGTTTGCTGGAGAAATGCAAGACCAAATTTTAAAGCCCCGAGGTCATCTTTCATTTCATTCAGGTCTTGCTGTTGCTTGTTAGACTCAGAAAGAATTATTTTTAGGGAGTTCTGCATGTCATGAAGCACATCTTGAACTGCAATAGAATATTGGGGTGGTAATATAAGTAATCTGCATATAAAGAACTTCAACCATCTCTTATACAGGAGCAATGTTGTTAGGAAATTGAATTTACAAAATCATGGGTGATAATGTGGAGTTTGTTGCTTTTCAAACTTTGAGCTACCAAACTCTTCTCATAGCTATACTTGTCTGAATCCGATCTTTACCTGACTGAGGGCAAATCCAGGTATCAGCTTTGTCTGGAGCAGCCAGAGCTATTGTTGTGGTCGCAGTTAGACACAAGGACAAAAAATTCAGCAAGAAGCATTGCTGCATGGTCGCACGTTTCTGAAATTGTCAATACCTACAACATAACAATGAAAAGTGCTGAGGCATTGACAGCCTTTTGATTAATACATAGTTGCCTATCATCGAGTTTTGTGATCTTCTCTCACCATACAAAAACAAAACTACCTGCTGTTCCATGCAATGGTGTCTGTTAGCCAGGTAAAACACAACATGGAACAAACAAAAACCACTGTTCTGATGGGTAAAGCCCACATACTAAAAGTAGCATGCGTAATGGTATTGGCAGCCACTCTCTACATGTAGGTAAACATGCACTTAGAGAACAGTAATCTAACCAAGTTACATTGCTATACATTATGTACACATGATTTACACAGGTCTCACCTTTATTGTAACCAATTCTGACGTCTGTTGCACACGCATTTCACATGGGTTGTTTTAGAAAAGTGCTTAACTGCACACGAGTGTACCACGGGATGTCACAATTTCACACCATCCTGTGAATCTTCCCACCATTTTGCTGCTATAAGGTATCCGTGTAAAGGTTTACTGACAGTGTGAAATTTCTAACGATCGATCTCCTGTATTCCAAACAGTCGAGTGGTTAAGTCAGTGAATTTTGTTAAAGCTTTCAACCAGTGTTCCTGTTGTTCAGTCATCTAGACTGTGTGTGCATGTAAATAGTTCTGTGCAGTGTATATAGTGTTCTAGCCCAACGCAAGTGGTATAAAGGCGAATTTTTTTGTGTTGCAGCATGCAAACAACTATATAGCTTGTGCTCATGTTTTATTTAATGACAGTGAAAAGGGCAGGAGGCACGGTGAACGTGATGACCTGAATTTGTTGATGGGGTCAGGCATAGTTTCTATGTTAACAGAATTTTGAAACCCTAACCGGTGGCACCAGGTACCTACAGGGTTGCTAATAATTGTTGTGAGCAGTCTGAGCTTTAGAACCTCCGACAAGAACTATGTCTTGGGATAATAAAACGTGTCCTCATTACAGAGGTGCTCCATGTCAGGGGTGTCCTTCAAGAGAGTTCAACTACAGTGGCGGATCCAGGAGGGTTCCATGCGCGCGCACGAGCGTGGTCAAAAACGTTCTGGACAACGGAACTTCCTTCAGATATCCCTGTTCCCAGTTTCGTGGGGAAGGGTCAACCAACATATTCAGTGGTTTCGTATTCCAGGTGGATGACCCTCTGTGGGACGGGCAGAACTGAAGCAACTGTTGTGACTTTAGACAGTACTTTATCAACGATCTTGGGCTGTCCATCACCCCCGATTCAATCAATGCTAGGATATGTTTGAACGGGGGAAGAGCCACATCTGATGGTGGCAATGGAGACGAGATTTTTATCGAGCAGATTGAGGTCTATGTTGCTCTGGCCTCCCTCCTGCATGAATATGGCAGCTGCATGTTGCATAGACAGTGAAAAGAGACAGTACTAGCAAAAAAAACATGATATATAATTATGTTACCTGTAGATTTTTATGGCAAAAGGTAACTCATCTTGAACTACATATAGCTAAAATACAGCTATGGCAGCTGCTCTTTTTTATTGCCTTTATCTGGATATTTTGCCCCTCATTGCACCAGTATTATAAGGGTCATGTCTGTACCGAAACCAGCCTTCTGGATTTCCTTTTTAATGCCCCTCCCATATTATAAACAGCCAGTACTAAGGTAACTGGTATTTAAATTAAGCATCAGGCTTCACATCACCATGGTGATAGAGTGTAAAGAATGCAGTACCCTATACCTCCTTGAGCTATAAGTATCCAGGACAGGGAAGTTATTGCTCAGTCAATAGTCGGCTGGCCATCTGTATATACCAAGACTGAGGTGAGTGCAGCTGTAGCTAAACTATCCTTTCTCATATATACCACACTAAATAGCAGCTTTACTCTATAGCACACGGGCTGGTCACAGATTTGTTAAACTTGGCTGGTCACAGATTTGGTTAAACTTGTATATAACTCCACTTACTAGTAGCTATGGGGATCTCTCATAATTTTAAACTTTTGAAGTGATTTTCGGTCAGTGAGATTTTACTTGAGCTACTCCAACACACTCATTCATGAGCAGGAGACACGATGCGAGTGCGGCTACTGCTCCTCTGGCTGTGAGTCTACTTGCAGCTCTGGTGGTTGTGGTTCAGAGTGAAGAGGATGAAAAAACCTGTAAGAAACCAGAAAATTTTGCATGGTGCTAAACTGTGAAATGTTATTAGTTGTGATTGCCATTGATCTCATTAGAGTCACTAGCAAGTATGGTAGGAATCCCAGTCAAGACAAGCAAATAGAAGTCACACATGCATGCGCAATCCGCATTCCACGAGATGGGCTTGACAACGTGAGAATTTTAATGCATTGCCAGAGTCTCTGCTGTCGTTCCCCCAGCAGAGGAACATCTTCTTCTGTGTATCACAAGTAGTTGTGCTAATTGGGATGAGGTCCACTGCATAGCAATGTGGTATGTGAGCTCCCCAAGTGTGAACATCAGGCTTGCTCCACAGGCTCTGCAAGTATATACCGTCCATCCGTCAAAAAAAGCAGAAAGTCCACTTGGTGTGCGCACGCGTGTTATATAGTAATCGTAGCACATAATGATATTCATCGCAGTTGGGTGTAACCGCAATCTCTCAAGATAAGTGGTTGCTGAATTACGGTGGCTTTTAGGGCCACACAAATACCATCGTAGAAAACTTCGAAACTTCCATTGTAGAGACTTCCATTCTAGTAACTTCCGTTCTAACCCTCACTGCTAAATCTAGCTAGCTATATAAAAGTTCTAACTGGCGGGATAGCTGAGGTAGTGTTGCGGCATAATCATACAATGTATTATGAAAGTGGTGTGAATTAAATGTGCCACTGCATGATTACCTCTTATTATCAGATCCTAGAGTACATGAATTTCTGCTCAGATGAAAGTCACTTATATCCAGGAAACATTTCTTGTATTACTTGTTCCAGACATGATTCATGGGTTAAAATTACTGTACACTTGTAGCTCAATGTTCCATAAGTTATATAATGCTGTGTTGGTCCTGAGATCTACCCATTGGGACAATGTTTCAGAAAGTTGTTCCTAGTATAAACTTTGTTCTCACTGACTTCCAACTTCCATTTTGAGCTGACTTCCATTCTGAACCAACTTCCAAGTTCAATTCTGTTCGATTCTAAGCTAAGCTGAAAACCTTGTTTGATGCATCTTACAGTAGCTATATACTAGCCTCGTTCCAGGCCTTCTCTCCACTCCCTACGAAACCATGTATGACCTTTAACCCATGCACTGAAGTGCAAAACCCTCGGCGCACTGTGACGCGCGCGCGTTAGTAAACGCATGCGCTAGTACCACTAATTGATGGGCTGGGTTTTAGTTACTTGTGGTCTCTTGCCAGCGTCTGACGAGGGCTAACTACACTACTAGATAGCATGCGAGAGGCGATACACGCCCTGCGTTGCATCTTCTGGTGCCTCCGAGGTACGCAGAGCACGCAGATCGATCATGCCGTAGTAAGCCGTTATGTATTTGCATATTGGATTTTTCCCGCTCTAGCTTGCAACGGAGCGTTTTCAGAGAAAACCGTTCGAAATTTCTGACCTTCATTGCCCGTTCAGTAGGTGGTGTCCTTTGTGAGACGAACGAACGCTCGAGAAGTGAGATGACGAGTAACAGACAGACAGACAGACTCAAGTGCCGTAACCCTCGCTGCGCATGCGCGCCGAGGGTTGAGAGTAGCTAATGAGAGTATATACTCATGACCCCGACACAGGGTAACACCCGGACATAACTCAAACAAGAGAAAGATTCGGATATATTTCACTTGATTACTACCTGCCAAAGCGCTAACAAATGTTCCTCGCGTTTTTTCCCAGCGCATAATTTCGAGGCTGGTGCAACGCCCCATGTCCGGAGTTACCCCCATTTACCTCAGCTATCTAGAACATTTAGCTAGCTTTTTACCAGGATTAGTAGAATGGAAGTCTCTGTAACGGAAGTTTTGCGATGGCCCTAACCGTACTGAATCCTTACCCCGCCCGTGGAGAGGCAGTTACCCTTCTCCCGCTCTCGTGCTTGTGAAGGGTCTGGGAAACTGGGTTTACCGTGACCTGATCCGCGCACTCTGTGTACCTTGGGGGCCCACGAAGTCACAACGAATGGCATGTATCGACTCCCGCATGCTATCTAGCTACTGTAGCTAGCCCGTGTCAGACTCTCCGCGAGCTACTAGCGGAAGACCACCGGTAAACACAGTCCTACAAATAGCCCAGCCCATCAATTTAACAGTATCGCGCGCATGCGCAGTTCGCCAAGGGTTTGCACTTTAGTGCTTTTAAATTGGTCAGAATTTCACCTTTACTATTTGGTTAGCAAGTTACCATAATCTGAAATAGCTGCTGGCAAGATTGTATGCATTCTATATACAGCTGCCCTTAGACTTAGACTACAACAGTTGCATGCACATTCAATTGTAAAAAGAGATTATTCTATAATGTTCCACGTTTTTTACTAGCAGTGTCTGAAATCACTAAAAGTATCGATGGGTCCCTGAAGATACTCCTATCGAACTCTAACAAAGAGCTACAGGATACGGACGAAATAAAAGACGACCTTGACACCCTTAAATTTGGATTTGCTATTCTCCAAGAGACTGTCACTACTGGCTTAGATACACTAATGTTGGGGCTAAAGAAGGTTGTCTACCGTCTGGGTGTTATTGAAGACAAGATAGATGCCCTCCAGGAGGACGTGGACGATCTTGACATGGACGTTGAACATCTGCACGGAGATGTTGAAGACTTGGATATGGACGTTGCTAATGTACAGACTGGAGTTAATGACCTAATTGTAGATGTGGGAATGGTTCATACAGATGTTATGGATTTGGACGGCGATGTTGTGGCCTTACATGCAGATGTGACCAGTGTGGCCACAAGTGTAGGGAATGTGATAACAGCAGTCGGCTCAGTTCAAACTACAGTCACTACTATTGAATCGGGTGTATCTGACCTCGACATGGACGTTGGAACCCTCAAGACCTGTGTAGAGACCATAGATACGAATGTCGATGATATCGAATCATGTCTTGTTACTCTCAAGATGGATACAGAAGACCAGCTGGACGAAATACAGACAACAGTCGACACCATTGAACATCCGTGCGGTTCGTCAGACGACTGGATTCAGGTTATCAATTTAGATATGACAGACACTGCGCAGAACTGTCCGAGTGGCTGGTCACTGAGCACATTTGGTGGTCTGCGTACTTGTGGTCGACAAAGCTCTCCTGCAACAGGGTGCTTTCCAGCAGATTTCCTGTTCCCCGGTGGTACACCTCTGACCTTCAGCAAAGTCTGTGGGCGAGTGAAAGCCTATGCCTATGGAGGTGTGGATGCCTTTGAAAGCTTTAGCGAAGGACAAACGAGCATAACTTCTCCCTATGTTACTGGCGTTGTCCTTTTGGCTGACAGTCCACCCGAGCATTTGTGGACCTTTGCAGCTGCACTGGGTGAGCTGGGGAGAACAGACACGACTCCCGATCAACCACTAGTTGACGACCAGTGCCCGTGTGACAGACCTGATCCTTCTGACATCCCAGTCCCCAGTTTTGTGGGAAATAATTACTTCTGTGAGTCTGGACAGAATGTTTTCTCTGGAACATTTCGACTCCAATCTGACGACCCACTGTGGGATGGCAAGAATTGTAATCCAGACAGTCGGTGTTGCGAATACAATCGACCTCCATACTTTATGAACGATCTCGGGAATACCCTCACTGTCAATGAGATCGAGGCTAGAATCTGTGTGGTTACTGCAGCACCAACAACAGACGGCCAAAATGGTGATGATGTCCTGGTGGAGCAGATGGAAGTCTATGTAGCTTAGCTAAAAACTCACAGTCAGTGACAGCATTTTTATTAACCACATAATTATTATATACTCTGCCTTAGCTGTTTATACTACATTTAGCCTTTGTGCCGCATGCATGTCACGCAAGGACTGGGTGAGACGTAGCGTGCCTGTAAGCGCCGGCTGGCTATAATACGTATTGCATCACCGGACATCCGGTTGCATAATGCGAATTGTGCTAGTGTATACAATAGTTAGACTTACACAGTCAGCTAATACTCAAAACAAGTGTTAGTAGGTAATCTCAACAGTCATTATGTTTCTACACTTTCAGCAATCAGCTCAACAAGTGACTCTCTTCTCCCTCCATTTGAGAAAGTATTGGTTTTCCCAGCTGTCGATATCGTGACATCTCTCTCTTTATCCTCATCCTCAGCTCTGATCCTGGCTCTCTGCCACAGAGGATGTAAATCCTCTTCCTCTCTCTCTGGTTGTTCTGACCTCCTTCCAGTCCGAGCCTTCTGTACTCGGTACCAGACATGGCCCACACAGATTCCCAAAAACACAAGGAAACAGATCCCCACAAGGACTATGTAGATGTAGGCACGTGCTCCGATTCCAGTACCGATGCTTGAGATGTAAAGATTGGCGGATGAGAATATGAGTAGGAGTGTAAGAACAAATATCTCCAGTGCATTTAGTAATTTGTTTTTGTATGGCTTGATAGCTGCAGTGAGAGCTAGCAGTGCAGAAGATGAGAGGGAGAGGAGAAGGAGATTCAGTTGAGGACCAGCCACTGTGTTGGTGTTGTCAGTGCAGGAGAACAGGACTATATATCAGAACCACTCTCGCTAGCAGCAGCATTCCTGTCCAGTAGCGATGGCTGTCATTGTATGGACCCATGTATGCATCAAACAGAGGCTTTATGTTGCCATCAGCCAGCCACACCACACTATGGTAGCCCTGTGACCCAGACAGTGTGGTGAAGGAGAAGACTGATCAGGATTCTCAGGATCTTGGTGTAAAAAAGAACGACTAGAGTGGCGACTGCGTTGGCCCTGAAGAGCCGAGTCACTCGTGTGGAGTAGTTGCTAGCAGTAATCAATGCACCAACCAAAGCCAGAATATAGAGAGGAAACACAAACTGCTGCCATGTTTTGACGTAGGTTGTCAATCCGTCAAAGCAGCACATGGGAAAACCGAGATCTAAAAGTACTAAGGAATGTAAGTAAACCACTTTCATGGAAGGTGGTTGATGGAAGAAATATGGTTTTGTTGGCTTGCAAGACAAGCCAGCCTTGGGGAGCAGGGTGCTTATGCGCCCTGTATCTCCAAGACACCTGAGTCAAACTACTGGTTGAAGGATTGTCGTCACTTGCGGTACCGTGAGTTCCGGTGGGCCATCAAGGCTCGGCTGAACCTGTTGCCTGTGTCCAGTCACCGCTTGAAATTTGGAGGATCGGTGGAGGAGACGAGGTGCAGGGGCTGCACAGGTCACATTGAGACACAGGAGCACTGCCTGAGTGTGTGCCAGGCCAACATGCCAGCAATGAAAAACCGTCACGACAAGGTCATGGGACGACTAGTCGATGCCATTCCTGATTCCCTGGGAACGAAGTTTCTCGATCAGACGGTTCGGGGTTGCCCTGGACTGCTCAGGCCGGACATTGTCATCCTCAATGAGGGCAAAAGAAAGCCTTTCTGATCGACGTTACTTGTCCATGTGAGCACCCAGAAAACATGGAGACGGCAAGAAGGTGCACGCTTGACAAGTACGCAGGCATTAGGGATCGGCTTGAGAGCAAGGGCTATCAAACCACTCTAGACACCTTTGTCGTGGGATCGCTGGGGACATGGGATCCAGAAAACGATCATTTGATCTCTCTCTTGGGAATCAGTCGGAAGTACGGAGCCCTGTTCAAAAACTCTGCTGCCGTGACGCCATCACCGGTAGTTACGAGGTGTGGGCCGCCCGTTGCAGGCGGCAGTACCTCCAGCAGAGTTCCGGTTAATATCCATTTACTCTCAACAAACTCGCCTTGACTCTTGGTGGTTGCTAGGTCCCCTCGTGGCCAACCACAAAGCCACCTGTCGAGAGATAGGTGAGGCCCCCATCCGCGAGGGTGACCCGGACTGGTTGCGGTCCGGGTTGGGCTCCTTTCGTTGTGAGATCTCCCACATCTCCAATGAAAGAAGAAGGCACACAAATTGAGATGCATGCGCACATTTACAGTGAAGCCATTTGACACTAGAAAACTTCTTCTCTAAAATGCTACTTCATGTCGTGTTATATACTTTGCTCATCCATGTAAAGAAGGGACAATATTATAATTATGCTAGAACCATCAATGATTCCAAATTCATAAGAGCAAAATTTTCGGTCGTTTCTGATCAATGACAAAGTAGGTCAGTGGCTAGCAACACCCTCTTTTCCAGACCAGACATGATGAACTCTGGCAGCCACTGGAACTGAATGGAGACGGTTCTGGGTCTGGGAGACTGGGACTCTATATACCTAACTCCTAACTGAACTTTGAATCAGATCACAAGCCTGCTCTTACTGCACTATGGGTAACGACTGTAATAGGGAGGAATGCGATTTATAAGTTTTCCCTAGCCCACAAGGCTTTGTAGCTATAGGTGTGGTTGCTACATTTATCCATTTAATTATATCTCACGTAAAGTAAAAGAATTAACAGGGAAATCTTAGAGTAGCAGCTAATACGTGCCATCCTGGGATGGTGCGAAATGTGATTCTTCCTGGTACAGGTTTGGAATTAAAATTCCCCTTGTGCGATCGCACCACTCTATAGTGCAGCAGCTTTTCTTCAAAAGGTAGCTATGATGCAAGTGTTAGGTAATCATCATTGAAGAAAACGACAACCCAAATCAAACAATTCTCAACTTTCATTAGAATGATCTTAAGCCTTTGGCGCTCATTTGACAGCTGTTACCCTTCTACTTGTATCACTCACGTCCACCTTTCCTCCCTTCCCCTATATAAAACCTTCACACATTAGACTTAGCACTATTGAAGTCAGTGGCCATAAGAAAGCTGGCCCTTGACTAAAATAGCTACCTCTTGAGAGAAGAATTCTCATTTAGATGGTGGGTACTAGTAATTGCGTTAGAAATGCCAGTTCTCATTCCTTTTGCTACCTACTTAGCTGCAGGTGTCACTATCTAGCTTCGATTGCTGTCAATACTGTCAGAGATAAGGTTAGCTGGTGTTTCCAATTTTTGTAACTTGACTTTTTTACTGTTCATATCATCTAGAGCAGTATTCTAAGGTGTATATCAAGTAACCATTGTACCATGTGGGCAAATATGCATGCTATCAGTCTGAATACAAGACATAGGTGTAATGATAGAGTCAATATTACTTCCATAATAATTATTTTATAGGATACACAATGCATGTGTGTTCGCTACTACTCCGTCAGCTGGCTGTCATTCTGCTTGCAGCTGTGACCATAGTGGTGCAGACTGCTCCTGACAATGCTCAAGGCAGAGATCTAGCTGGTATGGAGCTGCATGGGTGATTTTTCGTCTTGTGCGCAAGGGCTCTGTGTGTAATGCTTAGTGTGCATAATGCTCAGTTCCTCATTCGTTATAGGAACTTTCCATTGTTAATTCGAGTCCTTAATTAATGTTAGCTGTGTAGGTTACGAACTAGAATCGTGTCCTTTTCTCCTTCCGGGAAGTCAGGCTACTACCGCTCTTTGGTTAGTCGTCGATGTAGGGCACTGAACAGACGCGCCTCAATAGTAGCTAGAGTGGATACATCTTACACTGTAAACTCCATTACCTTTCGGACGTTGAACATGGACGTTGAACATCTGCACGGAGATGTTGAAGACTTGGATATGGATGTTGCTAATGTACAGACTGGAGTTAATGACCTAATTGTAGATGTGGGAATGGTTCATACAGGTGTTATGGATTTGGACGGCGATGTTGTGGCCTTACATGCGGACCAGTGTGGCCACAAGTGTAGGGAATGTGATATCAGCAGTTGGCTCAGCTCAAACTACAGTCGCTACTATTCAATCGGGTGTAAATGACCTCGACACGGACGTTGGAACCCTCAAGACCTGTGTAGATACGTTGGATATGACTGTTGATGATGTCGAAACATCCCTCACTCTTTTCATATCTGAAACAGAAAGCAGCCTCGATGAAATTCAGGAAACAGTTGATCGAATCGAGCATCCTTGTGGGCCAGGGGACTGGACTCAAGTGGTCAATTTCGATATTACTCGACCAGGTACTACATGCGAAGGGCCGTGGGTTTTGAATACCCTTTACAATCCCACTCTAGTTTGTAGTTCTCCAACTGCTGCAACACCAACATGTTCCACAGCAAATTTCCAGTTCCCAGGTACTGCAATTCCGAGCTTTAAAAAAGTGTGTGGGCGAGTGAAGGCGTATGCCTATGGTGATGTTGATGGATTTGAAAGCTTCTTACCGGGACAGACTATTGATGACACCTATGTTTCTGGTGTAATTCTCACTGCTGGTAGTCCTTCCATGCATTTGTGGACTTTTGCGGCAGGGTTTTATGAGCTGGAGAGGACAGATGGTGTTCCACCTGCACAAGCCCGTCAGTGTCCATGTGATCTTCCCGATCCTTCAAGTATCCCAGTCCCTGATTTCGTTGAAAACCAGTACTTTTGCGAGGCTGGTGTGAATATATATGATGGAACCCCTGCCCCATTGCTGGACGATCCTCTATGGGATGGCAAGAACTGCAATCCTGAGAGCACATGCTGCGACTTCAATCGACCTCCGTACTTTGTCAATCACCTCGGGGCGACAATCACCACCAATCAAATCAGTGCCAGGATATGTACAGGTGGTCCGAGGCCAACGACAGCCGGTGATCCTGGAGAGGATATTGCAGTCCAAATGATCGAGCTTTACATTGTCGAAGAGTAACTTAATCATGACTTGCATATTATACTAATATTAACTGAAATATAGTTACATTACTGTAGTTTCTTCTGTAACCATTAATTTCTGTGATTGAGCGTGAGTACAGTGGAACCTTTTATAGAGGACACAGGGCACCGCTCTTAGATCTGGTGCTAATACTTTCAGGTGTTGCTACGAATAAAGTACACCTCTGTGTTAAGGACAACATTTATGGTTCAAGGGTGTCCTTCATACGGATATAATAAATCGAGATGCATGCACAGAACAGTGAGGCCATTTGACACTAGAAACTTCATCTCTAAAATGCCATTTCATGTCCTGTTACTTTGCTCATCCATGTAAAGAAGGAACAATATTATAATGAAAGTGCAAACCCTCGGCGAACTGCGCATGCGCGGTATCACTAATTGATGCTCGTGGTATCCCGCTAGTAGCTCGCGGCATGGGCTAGCTACAGTAGTAGATACATGCCCTTCGTTGTGACTTCTTGTGCCTGCAAGATACATAGAGCGAGAGGGCGCGGTCGAGGTAAACCTGTGCTAATTTGCATATTGGCTTGTTCCCTTGCTTTTCACGCCATAACCTTTGAACGCAGCAATTATATGAAAATCGCCTTTTTTAAAATGAAGCCAGTGTAGCGACGAACTCGTTGGTATCGCTCTTTTGTTATCTCGTTGCGCGTAGTCGCAGAAATCGTGGTAACAGACAGACACAGACGGACAGACACACTCTCACGTACCGTAACCCTCGCTGCGCATGCGCGCCGAGGGTTAATTATGCTGGAACCATCACTGATTCTTAAGAGCAACATTTTCGGTCGTTTCTGATCAATGACAAAGTAGGTCAGTGGCTAGAGGACACCCTCTTTTCCAGACCAGACATGATGAACTCTGGGAGCCACTGGAACTGAATGGAGACGCTCTGGTTCTGGGGCCTGGGAGACTGGGACTCTATATACCTAACTCCTAACTGCACTTTGAATCACATCACAAGCCTGCTCTTACTGCACTATGAGTGACGACTGTATAATAGGGAGGAATGTCATTTATAAGTTGTCCCTAGCCGACAAGGCTTTGTATAGGTATGGTAGCTACACTTATCCATGGAGCCATCTAAATTAAATGAATTAGGGAAATCTTACAGGGAATTTAGCTGAGTTAGAGGAATGTGATTTATAAGTTGTCCCTAGCAAACTAGGAATTAGGGAAATCTTAGAGTAGTAGCTAATACGTGCGATCCTGTGATGGTGCGAAGTATGATTCTTCCTGGTACAGGTTTGGATAAGTATGCAATTAAACTTCCTCTTGTGCAATCTCTGTGCATGAACCACTCTATAGTGCAGCAGATTTTCCCTTTTCTTCAAAAGCTATGATGCAAGTGTTAGGTAATCAGCATTGAAGAAAACGATGAAATGATTCTCAACTTTCATTAGAATGATCTTAAGCCTTTGGCGTTCGTTTGACAGCTTGGTAGCTTCTACTTGTATCACTCACATCCATCTTTCCTCCCTTCCCTTAAAACCTTCACACATTAGACTTAGCACGTCTACTATTATAGTAGATTTTCCAGGTGAAGTCAGTGGCCATAAGAAAGCTGGCCCCTGACTAAAAGAGCTACCACACGAGAGAAGAATTTAGATGGTAAGGCTTCTGTTAATTTGCAGTGGAATGCCAGTTCTCATTCCTTTTGCTGCCTACTTAGCTGCAGGTGTCACTGTCCAGTTCCAGTAATTGAGTAGCTGTCAATACTGTTGGAGATAAGGTTAGCTGATGTTTCCCATTTTTGTAACTTGACTTTTTTTACTGTTATAGCTGTATTCATATCAAGTAACTATTGTGCCATGTGAGCAATTTGCATGCTATCAGTCTGATTATTACCTGTTGCTAGGTCATTGCTAAGTTTATTCTAGTACACTAACACCACCTAAGTGGTACTAACTAGGTGACAATATCCCAGTGGTTGGGGTATATATCTGACGAATGGTGTGAATATCTACGGCATGGGTAGGATTGGATATCATAGCTCAATAAGTACAGATACGTAGCAAATCATGGCAAAATACAGAACCCAGGTATATAGCTAGAAACCAAGTGATTTTAGCCGTTCTTATGCTGTTCTTCCCCTCCACCTAAACATAAATTCTTGCCATTGAGGTTTTAAAAAACAGCACGCAATAACGATTTCTGATTAGCACAGCAGAATTCCATAGTTTCTCCTCGTCTTCCTTAGAAAATGTTTCAGTCGGCAGTGACGGATCCAGAGGGGGTTCCTTGGATTCCACGCAACCCCCCTTTTTATCGTTTTGTGCACATAATGCACCACCAGCCGATGACACCATCACTATAATTATCTTTATTTTATTGTTCATAAAGTATGCATGTAGCTTTGTGCATCTTTGCTGTGTAATGACCCCTTGTTTCTTCCTTTTTGGTGCTTCAAGCCATCCCTATAGCTATCCCCCTTCATTTTGAAGAAACAATTTTACCACTTCGTTTTAGGAGGGTAGCTATTCGGTACCGATCCTTTTCCTTACTGCAGCAACAAAAATGTCAGCCATTTACTGAGGATATCAGGGTCAGTGAGGGCCAGTAGATCCCACGGTACTAGATTCTCGGATTCCTCCACGAAGCGTGCATTTCGCCTTTCGCGCCACGATAGGAAAGTAGAGAGCGCCCACTGGCAGTGCTTTTTCCCGGTATTCTTTCGTACAAACCTCTTGCTGAGAGACTTGCTTTTGGCAGAAAATCCACAAAACTGAAACCGCTCAACAGGTTTATCCTTTCATTTTAGAGAGGAGAAGTTTACGGTTTTTTGGACGGTTCGTCGCTGGTTTCGGCCGCATGTCCGCTGCTGGCTACTTGCAGTCACAGGTCTGGCGATACCAGCGGCTTCACGAGCCTGAAAATTATAACGGCGGCTTTTCTGAAACGACTGGGTTCCGGTGTAATTCTGAAGCCGCTGGTATCGCCAATAGGCCGCCTCGTAGCCTGTAGTGCCAGAATATGCGACAGATCACACAGAACGACTACTGTAAACCCTTAGTGGGCATGCGCGTTGAGGATACGCTGCAGGTGCTACCTGCGCATGCGTCAGGATAATATGCTTCTACACGATGCTAGGATGGCTCGTGCATTTATACAGCGCCAAGTAAACATTAATTTGTCGTGGTGTTGCGGTTTATCCGCTCTCCCCCTCGGGTGCAACGCGCCCTCGGATTTTGGGCGGATAAACCTGCAACACCACTCCATAAGGCGTAATAACATCATACAAGACATAGGTAGAGTCAATTTTTTTTTATATATAGGATACACAATGCACGTGTGTTCGCTACTACTCCGTCAGCTGGCTGTCATTCTGCTTGCAGCTGTGACCATAGTGGTGCAGACTGCTCCTGGCAATGCACCGGATGATCAAGACAGAAATCTAGCTGGTAAGAAGCTGGGGGTCAGTGCATGGGTGATTTTTCGTCTTGTGCGCAAGGGCTCTGTGTGTAATGCTTAGTGTGCATAATGCTCAGTTCCTCATTCATTATAGGAACTTTCCATTGTTAATTCGAGTCCTTAATTAATGTTAGCTGTGTATGCTAGAATCATGTCCTTTACTCCTTGCGGGAAATCAGGCTACTACCGCTCCTCGGTTAGTCGTCGGTGTAGGACACCGAACAGACGTGCTTCAATAGTAGCTAGAGTGTATACATCTTACACTGTAAACTCCATTACCTTTCATCTTTTTTGTCTGTCATAGTTTGTAAAAACATGGAAAAATATGTGGAGCTACTCCTGTCTGAATCAAACAAACAGCAACAGGATATCAACGACGTTAGAGATGACCTTGATGCCCTAAAATTTGGATTTTCTCTCCTTCAGCATGCCGTCACTACTGGCTTAGATACACTAACGCTGCGGCTAAAGAAGGTTGTCTACATACTGGGTGTTATTGAAGACAAGATAGATTCCCTCCAGGAGGACGTGGACGATCTTGACATGGACGTTGAACATCTGCACGGAGATGTTGAAGACTTGGATATGGATGTTGCTAATCTACAGACTGTAGTTAATGACCTCATTGCAGATGTGGGAATGGTTCATACAGATGTTACGGATTTGGACAGCGATGTTGTGGCCTTACATGCAGATGTGACCAGTGTGGCCACAAGTGTAGGGAATGTGATATCAGCAGTTGACTCAGTTCAAACTACAGTCGCTACTATTGAATCGGGTGTAACTGACCTCGACATGGACGTTGAAAATGTCAAGACTTGTGTAGAGACCATAGATACGAATGTCGATGGTATCGAATCATGTCTTGATACTCTCAAGAATGATACAGAAGACCAGCTGGGCGAAATACAGACAACAGTCGATGCCATCGAACATCCGTGCGGTTCGTCAGACGATTGGATTCAGGTTATCAATTTCGATATGACAGACACTGCACAGAACTGTCCATCTCACTGGTCTATAAGCTCATTTGGTGGTCTGCGTACTTGTGGTCGACAAAGCTCTCCTGCTTCAACAACATGCTTTCCATCAGATTTCCTGTTCCCCGGCAGTACACCTTTGAGCTTCAGCAAAGTCTGTGGGCGAGTGAAAGCCTATGCCTATGGAGGTGTGGATGCCTTTGAAAGCTTTAGAAATGGACAAACGAGCATAACCTCTCCCTACGTTAATGGTGTCGTTCTTTTGGCTGATAATCCTCCTGAGCATTTGTGGACCTTTGCAGCTGCACTGGGTGAGCTGGGGAGAACGGACACTACTCCCGATCAGCCCTTAATTAACGATCAGTGCCCCTGTGACAGACCTGATCCTTCTGACATCCCAGTCCCCAGTTTTGTGGGAAATAATTACTTCTGCGAGTCTGGACAGAATGTTTTCTCTGGAGTGTTTCGATTCCAATCTGACGACCCTCTATGGGATGGCAAGAATTGTAACCCAGAGAGTCGGTGTTGCGAATACAATCGACCTCCATACTTA
>CASHTH010002659.1:0-17229 GCA_030341885.1 Geodia barretti | reverse complement strand
CGCCGGGCAGCACGTAGGAAGTGGAGCCTGGGGTGTGCCCTGGGGTTGCAATGCACCGAATCGCGATGTCGCCGACCTGGAGAACGTTGTCTTGCGAAACATCGATCGGATCGCGGTATCCGCTTTTTTCGGCTACCGCGTGGGCGTCGTCGGCTCCGATGCCGACGGGAGCGTCGAAACGGTCGGTCACGACATCGAATCCCTCGAGGTGGTCCCAATGATTGTGGGTTATCAGGATCGCTTGGACATCGGTGTTGCCGGCGGCGGCGACCAGTTCGTTGGGCTGGTCAGGAGTGTCAATAATGACGCTTTTGTTTGAGGCTCGGCAGGTGATGAGGTAGGCGTTGTTATAGAAGCCTGAGACCCACCGCTGGATGGTCCAGAGTTCGCCTTGGTATTCAATTGCCATCGTGGTTGTTGACCTCCGTTAAACGCGCTATCGCACCGATTCTAGCGGAAGGATTCGACAGCCTCTTCGTAGGAATCAACGATTTGAACGACTTGGTCGATGGCGGTGACCCTGAACAGGGTTCCGAGGTTGTTACCCAGACCGCAGAGCACCAATTTCCCGTGTTTAACGACGACGCGTGCGGCGATGCTGAGCAATGAACGGATGCCGGCGGAGTCGATCGACTCGACTTGTGCGAAGTCGATGATGATGTTCAAATCACCGTTGAGGATGCGTTCCCGAACAGACCGTTCAAACTCTTCGGTGTCAGGGGCCTCGATCCGCCCTTTGGGGAGGAGCACTAGAATCGCGCCGTCGCGCCGTTGTGTGGCTTCGATCGTCAAAATTGAATCCCGTGATCGGAAACGCCGATCAACGTAACGAACGCCGACAAACCAATCCTATGCCGACGCACAATACGACATTATATTGGCAATCCGAACGGGTGTGCAAAAGGCACTTGTTCCGAGGGTGCCCAGAGAAGGGATCAGTTACGCCGCGGGCGACGGATCGATGGCGGAGGAGCCTTCGGCCTGACCGACGGTTTCGACGTCTTCGGCAACTTGGTTTTCCGAACCCGGACCACCGCCTTCAACACCGGAAGATTCACTGCGGAACTCGCTCGGATCGCGGCCTTCCATGATGGCTTCGAACTGATCAGCGTCGATGGTCTCGTTTTCGAGGAGATAATTGGAAACGGCTACCAACTTGTCGTCGTGCTCGGTGAGAAGGTCCTTTGCGGTTTGCACGCCTTCGCGCAGCAAACGATCGATCTCACGGTCGATAATCGCTTCTGTCTTCAAGCTGTAGTCGCGCTCCTCCGAAATCTCGCGGCCGAGGAAGATAGCTTCTTGGCGCTTGCCGAAGGAGCGGTAAGTGAGTTCGTCGCTCATGCCGTAGCGCATGATCATTTCGCGGGCGATACGGGTCGCCTGTTCAAAGTCGTTTGAAGCTCCAGTGGTTATCTTGCCGAGTTTCAGTTCTTCGGCGGCGCGTCCGCCCATGGCACCGGCGATGCGCGACAGCAGGTACGGCTTCGTGAGGTAGGACTTGTCTTCCTGCTCCCAACGCGTGAAGCCGCCGGCGTGGCCGCGGGCAATGATCGATATCTTACCGACGCGGTCGCCTTCCGGCATGAAGTAAGGCACTACGGCGTGTCCGGCCTCATGGAATGCAGTCAACTGACGTTCGTCTTCGGTGATGACCTTGCTCTTGCGTGCCGGACCGATGGAGACGCGGTCGATCGATTCCAAGAGTTCATCGAGGCCGATCGACTTCTTGTTTTTCCGGGCGGCGAGGAGCGCAGATTCGTTGATCAGGTTGGCGAGATCGGCACCGGAGAAGCCGGGCGTCTGCTTGGCGACGGTTTGCATCTCAACGCCCTTATCGAAAGGTTTGCCCTTGGCGTGGACATCGAGAATGGCGGTGCGCCCGCGGATATCGGGCTTGTCCAGGGTGACGCGGCGGTCGAAACGGCCGGGCCGGAGCAGCGCCGGGTCAAGGATGTCGGGCCGGTTGGTTGCGGCGATGACGATGACCGAAGAGTGGGTTTCGAATCCGTCCATCTCGACGAGGATCTGGTTGAGCGTCTGCTCGCGTTCGTCGTGACCGCCGCCGAGACCGGCTCCACGGTGCCTGCCTACGGCGTCGATCTCGTCGACGAAGATGATGCAGGGCGCGTGCCGCTTCGCCTGCTGGAAGAGGTCGCGCACGCGGGAGGCGCCAACGCCGACGAACATCTCTACGAACTCGGAACCGGAGATCGAGAAGAAGGGCACCCCGGCTTCGCCAGCGACGGCGCGGGCGAGAAGCGTCTTGCCGGTGCCGGGTGGGCCGATGAGCAGGACGCCGCTCGGAATACGAGCGCCGAGGGCTTGGAAGCGTTCGGGGAACTTGAGGAACTCAACAACCTCTTCGAGCTCTTCCTTTGCTTCGGGCACGCCAGCGACGTCGAAGAAGGTGACGGTGGCCTTGGCGCCGACGAACATCCGGGCGCGGGTGCGACCAAAGTTCATCGTCTGGCTGTTGCCGGCCTGGGCCTGTCGCAGCATGAAGATCAGGAGTCCGGCGAAGAGGATGAGTGGGAGGAAGCCGATAAGCGCCTGCAAAAGGGTTGCGAGGCCGCTCTGGCCGCGGACGTCGAGACGATAGTTGTTGAGATCGGCTCCGGCGTCCGAAAGTGCTTCGAAGACGCTAGTAGACGTCTCTTTGCGGGACGAAAAGACCTGCGAGCCGTTGTCGATCTTGACGGTATCGCCGTTAACTTCGATGCTCAGTGCCGGTCCGGTGTTGTCGCGAGCCATCTCGACGACGCGGTTGAATGGGATGGTCTCCGAACCGTCGCCGGTGCGGAACAATAGCAGTATCAAAGCGATCGCCGCCACGGCGATCAACACGTAGACCAATGAGTTTCGGATTCTCACAGCTTGGATTCTAAATCACGGTAAATCGGGAGTCCCGACTTCTTGTGCCTTCTGATACGTCGGTCGAGGCCGGCGCGGTTCTAGCCGCGGCGGGTCATCGGCTCGTTGAATTGCGCGTGGGTTCAGGATTTGAAGGGTTTTTTGCCGTTCTCTTGACAGAATTCGCGGGCTTGCCCGAGCATGAACTCGCGCACGCCGATCGAAAAGGTTGTGGCGCCGATCGATTTGCCGGCGGCGAGGGCTCGTCGCTCTACGTCCGCGGTCGCTTCGACTCGGTCCGGGTGCATCGGCTGGCCGGCGATGCCCATGCTGGCGGCGAAGTCGTTCGGACCGCCCGCGACGCCGGTGAGGCCGGGTACGGCGAGGATGTCGTCGAGATTGTCGTGCGCCTTCTTCGATTCGATCTGCGCCATGACGATCATGTTTTCGTTGGCCCACTTCATGAATGCCCGTTGACCGCCGTACTCTTCGATCTTCTCCGGGTCGTTAAACTCGGTGCCGCGTCCACCGCCCCACGAGCGCCAGCCCGCTTCGGGGAAGAGGCAGGCGTCGGCGAGGGCCTGCGCCTCGCCGCCGGTCTCGACGTGGGGCCCGGTCACACCTTGGATGCCGCGATCGAGATAGAGGTTGACCTGATAGGCGGCATTGTCGGGAACGCGCGCGGTGACGGACATGCCGAGGGCGTTGGAGAGGCGGCATATGTCGTCGACGCTCTCGACGGAATACGCGCCGTGTTCGCCGTCGATGCTAATCGCGTCGAAGCCGACGTGAGCGGCGAGTTCGATGAGTTGAGACGACGGGAACGGAAGCGTGAAGACAAGGGCGTAGCGGCCTTCACGGTTGGCTTTGAGGATGGTGTTTTCAATCATGTCCAGTTTCTCCTTGAGGGAGCTTCCGCTCGATTCACTTTCGGTTGGGGGTTTGTGCTTGATCTACTTTCGATGGGGTGAATTCTAGCAACGGTTCGGTTGGTGTGCGTTGCGATGGTCGCGATCAGATGCGGCGATTCGTGCCTCCGCGGGCGGTGGGTCGTTTGAAGGGTGGGTGAGCGGCGATCTCGTCAAGGTCTAGATCGATGCCGAGTCCGGGCGCGTCGCTCAGGGTTACGTAGCCGTCTTGTTGCTGGGGCAGGCCGGGACAGACGGTGAAGTACCAGGGGGAGTAGAACTCGGCGTGATACTCCTGGATCTCGAAGTTGACGATTGACGCGTCGAGGTGCATCTCGGCGATGGCGCCGATGGGGGAGCAGACGTTATGCGGGGCCATCGTGATGTGCTTGGCCTCGGCCATGATGGCGATCTTTTTGAGCTCGGTGATGCCCCCGGCATTGGCGATGTCGGGCTGCAAAACGTCGACGGCATGGGCGTCAATGATGTCGGCGAAGGGGAACTTGGTGTAGAGGCGTTCGCCGGTGGCGATCGGAATGCCGACTTTGCGCCGAACTTCGAGGAGCTCGCAGACGCGTTCTTCGGAGACGGGTTCTTCGTAGAAGAGCGGGTGGTACTTTTCTAGCCGATTGCCGAGTTTAATGGCGTTCATCACATCGAACTTGGCGTGAGCTTCGACGAGGATGTCTACTTCGTCGCCGACAGCCGCGCGGACGGCGGCGACACGGGCTTCGGCGATCGCGGCCTCGCGTTCGGAGATCTTGTAGTAGTTGGTCTGGGCAAAGGGGTCGAACTTCATCGCGGTGTAGCCCATGTCGACGACGACTTTCGACTCTTCAGCGTTTTGTTCGGGAGTGCCGGGGTTGGCGTACCAACCGTTGGCGTAGACGCGGATTCTTTCTCTTTGGGATCCTCCCAATAGTTGATAGACTGGGCGGTCGAGGATTTTGCCCTTGAGGTCCCACAGCGCGATGTCGATGCCGCTGATGGCGGTCATGGCGAGTCGGCCACGCTTGCCAGGGGCGTTGTGATACATATCGGTCCAGATCGCCTCGGAGTCGAGGGGGTCGCGCCCAGCGACCCACTTCTCGACGAGGTGGGTGGCGAGGAGCATGACGGCGTCGTCGGCCTCCATCGGGCTGGCGTCTCCCAAGCCGTATAGTCCCGGCTGATCGGTGTTCAATTGGACAACTAGCCAGTTGCGATCGGCGTTATGGTGTTTCGCCGAAAATTGGTGGAATTGGATTCCGGTAACTGCTGGCATCATCTACTCCGGCTGATGAGTGTTCTTGTCATTGGTATCGAGTTCATCTGCAAAGGATACCAACCACGCTGACGAACCATGGCTGGAAATGGGGGTCGAAAATTCGCTAATGGGAGTTGCGATAAACTTTGCGTGATATGGGTATCTGCTTGCCAGAAAAAGCATTGCACGAGGTTTGGCGACGAGCCGATGCCCGGCGCGCCACGGTTGCTACGACTTACGGCGATCGTTATCGGGTGCTCTACTCGGGGATGCCGGGAGGGTCGTTAGGACCCGATTTTAGGGACGCGGTGTTACAGGCAGAGGACGGATCTGAACTGCAAGGCGATGTCGAGATTCATCGTGAAGTGTCAGACTGGTACGCCCATGGTCACAATGGCGATGCCCGATACGGGCGCGTGGTGTTTCATGTGGTGGGCAATGGAATCGACGGCGGAATCGACGATGGAGCAGGCGAATCTTTATCGGCGCGTCCAGACGCGCGTGATGACATCCCGTCAAACACAGTCAATTCGCTCGGGATGGTGGTTCCGGAGGCCGCGATCGACCCGTTGTTAGATCATGCCGTCGAATCGGCGTTTGAAGTTGCGGATTGCCGTGGAAGAGACGTTGCGGAGCCCGAATCCGTCGAAGAGTGGCTTGACGCGGCGGGCGACGAGCGATTCGCGCTCAAGGTCAGGAGCCAGCGAATCGATATCGAGAAGTTCGGGCCTGACTTAGCGTTGCAGATGGCGATATTTGAGGGCCTCGGATATCCGCGAAATCGGGTTGCGTTTCGGCACTTGGCGAAACGACTGCCGTGGGCGTTCCTTGCGTCAGTAGTTGCGGGTTGCGATGCGACGTCTGGCAACGGAGTCGCTCGGGCAACCGCGCTGTTGCGCTGGGCCGCCGGATTCGGCAAAAGCCGGACTGGGTGCCGGTTCCGATGCTGGCCGGGGAGGTTCCGAAATGGACCGCCACCGCGAGTCGGCCGGCTAATCGGCCGGAGGCGCGCGTGAATGCGGCCGCGTTTATCGTTGCCGAGTGGTGGCGATTTGGGGGTCCAATGCGGCACGCAGCGGCAGCGTTCCGCGGCGCGGCTTCAGGTGCTCGAGTGCGGGACGCGTACAGTTTTGCTGGCGGCGCGATCGGTGCGGGGCGCGCAGGCGAGATCGTGATCAACGCGGTATTACCCACGATAGTTGCTTGGGCGGAGCTTGGACGGGACGGCGCGATGTACTCGGAAGCGATGCGTCTCTATCGAACGCATCCGGCGCTGCCTTCGAACTCGGTTTTGAAAGAGGCGGTGCGAGTTCTGGTGCGGCGCGGCGTGCGATTAGGCAACATCCGCGGAGCGCGTCGGCAGTTCGGCGTGATGCATGTATACAAGTCGATGCTTCTGCGGCCGCGGGCACCACGCCAGATACGTTTGGGTTGCCGGGCGTTGTCGTCGTGAACCAAGGGCCGCAATTCTCGAGATTCTGCACGTGTTCGGATCTGCCGGCGCACTTGGTCGGCAGAGACCTGGTGAAATCGGTCGCAGAGGAATTGGCATCGGCGTCGATCGACGCCGGGTCGTCGATTGCGTCACTGACGCCGAGGTTTGCACATGTTCGGATCGGCCTTCTCATCTGTTGCTAGAACCGGGCGCAGCGTCTTCTTCGAGTGTCGGCGTTGTCGGCGTCGATGCAGCAGATGCTGGGACTGAACCCGAAGTCGAACACCCAAAGAAAACGGTCGCTCCGCCCCCTGCATCCCAATCCTTTCAACCGGTTCGATCGACGCAGGCTGCAGGCGCCGTTTCGCCGTCGTTGGCGAATGGGGGCGATGAAGAACCGGCGATATTGAGCGTGTCCGACTTGCTGCCTGGCGAATCTTCGCTCTATTCGGGGTTGACGCACGGCCGGGGAGGCTCGGAGGTTGTGCTGACCGAGCATCGCGTATTGCTGCGTGGCTCTCCGGATGCGAAAATCCTGCACGCCTCGATGCGGTTGACGGATATCGACGCGGTGAGGATTGAGAGGGGCCATGCGAAACGTCGCTCTTTGGCTTGGGGGCTGATTGGCTTCGGCGCCGCGATCGGTATGTGGCAGGCTCTGGACGGCGTGGGAAACCTGCGACTGTTCATTGCTGCCGCCGTTGTGTTGATGAGCTTGGTGCTGTTGGCTGACTATTTTCTAAGGCCCCCTGACTTGGTCGTCTCCTTGAGCTCGCGTTCGGGTACCGAGTTGGCCATCGATTTCGGACAATCGCACTCCGAGGAAGCTGACCGTTTCGCGGCGCAGGTTATCTCGAAGTTGGAGATTCTGACCCCCAGCTGATCGTCGGTGCCCGTTTTGGTTGTGCTGACGGTCGCGCAAACGGGAGACAAACAGATACGGAATGGGATGTGCCGCGCGGTCAGCCGATGCGGAGCGACGGTATCACGTCCAAATCGTACGCGTCGCGGGCACCGTTCTGGTAACGGTCCAAGCCGGCGCGCGCGATCATTGCGCCGTTGTCGGTGCAGAGCGGAATCGACGGAGTGACGACGGGTAGAGGTGATTGCGTATGCATCGTTTCTCGTAATGGCCGGTTCGCAGCCACACCACCGACGAGGACGATGGTCGAACATTCGAATTCGCTCGCCGCTTTGATCGTCTTCGTGACGAGCACGTCAACTACAGAGTCTTGGAATGCTTTGGCGATGTTCGCCACCTTCTTTTCGTCGGTAGCGGGAGCGGATTCGGAGCGCGGGTTAATGCCTTCTGCGCGAGCGCGATTGAGCACCGCGGTCTTCAACCCGCTGAAGGAGAATTCGTGTGTGCCGCGGATCCAGGCGCGGGGCAACGGCACGACTTCGTCGTCGGCATGTTCGGCCGCCTTTTGGATCGCCGGGCCGCCCGGATAAGGCAGACCGATGGCGCGAGCCACCTTGTCGAACGCTTCGCCGGCAGCATCGTCGCGCGTCTCGCCGACGAGCCGGAAATCTAACGATGAACCGCGTCGCTTCGCGAGCACGAGTTCGGTATGGCCGCCTGACACTATCAGGCACATCTGCCGGTGCGTCGCCGATCCGGTGCAACGCCTCGGCGAACGGGAGATGGGTGTCGATCATTTCGGAGTTTTCGCCGGGTTTGTTGTTCGGGTCGCTCGGCTGGCGGACGAATGCCGCCATGACGTGACCGACGAGATGATTGACGCCGACGAGCGGTTTGTGCGTGGCGGCAGCCGCGCCTTTTGCGTAGTTGACACCGACCATTAGCGACCCGGCGAGACCCGGCCCGTTGGTGACCGCGATGGCGTCTAGATCGCCCCAATCGAGCCGGGCGTCTTCGAGAGCCGCTTGGACGACGGGCGAGATGTCTCGGATGTGTTGACGCGAGGCGACTTCAGGTACGATGCCGCCGTAGCGAGCATGGATGTCGGCTTGGCTGGCGACGACATTGGCGTGCAGCCTGCCGGCCGAATCGACGATGCCGGCGGCGGTCTCGTCGCAAGATGTTTCGATACCTAGTATCACGTCAGAATGATTTCAACAAAGGATGCGAGTTTGGGGCTCGACACGTTCGTGGTTAAGCGATTCAGGGCCGACGATGCCACGTTATTTCAAGCGTATCCAAGAAACATGCTTCAGGAAAGTTCTGTGTCGGAGATTTGCAACTATCTCGTGGTTGAATTGGACGGGCACGAACAACATAAACGACTGAGAAATTCGATGGTGGTTATTGCACGTAGATTTGTCAGGGTGCTAGAATGGTGGGAAATGGAATCCGCGCATAGGAACCTGTCTCGGCAGGTGACTGCGGGCCTGAGCGACGGGGTGAAGATAGCCTTCGCGCCGGGTGATGATGAGAAGCAGCGTCGGCGGAGGTTAGGACGTTTTGGAAGCGATGAGTTCATGGCCAGAGTGTCTGGCATGCGAGCAGGGCGTACTGGTGCCGTTGTCAGATTTCGGCGGCCAAGGTGCATCCGTTCACTATAAAGCTTGGGTCTGCACCAGCCCCAATTGCGACTACAACATTAAGATTCGCAATGGCGATATACACCTCAATGAACCGATTTTCGAGGGGCCTAGAGGACGCTGACGTGACGTTTCGCATCCCGACGGGCGTCTCGGTTAGTTCGTCGTGAAAGCGAAATGAAACGGATCTCGAAATTTGCGAAGCCGTTGGGCATCGCAATGGCTGTTGTCGGGATCGCGATGATTGCGATTTCGGGATACTACCTGTTCGAGTACGCGCGCTCCGGTTCGGATTCCGCCACGTTCAACGTTGACGCGGCCGAGCCGGAGCAAATGCGTGCGCTGCTCGGATTGGGGTTGCCGGATCCCGTTGCGCAGGATAAACCTGCCGCGCGCGTAGTTCCGGCGTACGATTCTGACCGCAAGACTGATACGCGTACCCGTTCGATTTCGAGACGCAATCGATCCTTGATCAACGGTCTGACGATGTTGATGAGTTGGTCGCAACGCGGGGTGAGGCAGTTGAACTCGACGACCGGCGACTGGTCGCCGAAATAGACGGCGCGGAGACGGTTTCGATTTCATCTCGCCTTCCGGGCGCAGCGTTCGCGTCGGAGAATGAAGTCGTCGAATCGGAAGGTGCGAAGGCGAAACTCGCGAATGCTGGGGATGAAGTTGGGGTGGTATCAACTGACGATGTACCTGCAGCGTTTGCTGATCGCGACGTCGCGGCGGACGCGGTCCGTTCAGATTCCGTTGCACCACCTACTTCGATGTCTACGGCTGGCATGCTTGACACGTTTGCGTCGATCTATCCTGGCGGCGATATGAACCCTCGATATTGGTCGGAGCCGCATTGGGCCGGAAACCTGCCGTTCGGGGGCCCGACGATTCCCGAGGGATTTGTTGCTATCGACGCTTCAGACCTCTCGTTCGCGTCGACGACTGGTGAACAAGCGGTGCGGATGCGCATTCCGGCGATCGATCTAGATGCTTCGGTGGCGGAGTTGGAACTCCGGGATTTGGGAGATTCGCGGGCGTGGTCGACTCCGGACAAGGTCGTCGGGCACATTCCGACGACGGCGCAACCCGGCGAATCGGCGAACGGCTGGTACTTCGGGCATCTCGACGACTTTTTGAGCAACGAAGGAGCCATCTTCCGGCGCTTGCCAGAAATCTCCGCGATGGTCAAGGACGACTATGTTGACATCTTCCTCGAAACGTCCGATGCGGAGTTTATGTATCGAGTGACCGCAACGCGACAGCTCCATCGCGACGAACTCTATCTTGCGCAGTCCGATAGTTCACAAATCTCGCTGGTTACTTGCTGGCCGTTCCGAGTTTACGACCATCGCATCGTGGTCTCCGCAGTCTTGATCGCGGTTAAGCCGCTGTCACAAGCCTAGAGTCTCTACCCGCCGGTGTACGGAATATGTTGTATGAGATTACCTTGCCGACGCACGTCTAGCTGTTGGTTGTTGCAGGAGCGCGCATGAAGGCGGGTTCTGAATTCCGCCGACACGGTGGCGAGATCTGGCGCGATCGCGTGCTTTTGGTTTTGCTGGTTGCGTGTGTCGTCGGTGCGTTGATTCAGATCACCATGGGTAGCGCGGTTAGGGTAACCGGATCTGGTGACGGGTGTCCGGATTGGCCGACGTGTTTCGGCAACTGGATACCGCCCTTCGAGTATCACGCCTTGATGGAGTACAGCCATCGCACGATCGGCGTCTTGGTGGGGGTGACGATCATCGCCGCCGTGTTGCGGGTTTGGTTCAGACACCGCTCTGAAACGCCGGTCGTGACATCAGCCACGACCGGCTTGGTGGCGGTGACAATTACGGGCGGAATCGGCGGCGCGGTTGTGTTGAGTGAACTCGATCCCGGATTGCGAACGGTTCACCTGATGCTGGCAGAGAGCGTGTTGCTGTTGATGGCGCATGCGTTGGTCGCTTCGGTTTACGTCAGTTCGAGCGGTGAAGAGACGAGGATGCGGAGAGGTTTGATGTTGATGGCGCTCGCCGGATCGGCGATGACGTTGATCGCGCTGTTGTCGGGTTCGTACGCGGTGTGGCGGGGAGCCGGCGCAGTGTGCCCGTCGTGGCCGTTGTGCGGCGGGTCGATCATCCCTCAGTACGAGCTGGTCTGGATCCACGTTTCGCATCGGTTGTTGGCCCTGCTATCGGTGTTTCCGGCGATGGGTGCCGCGCATATGGCAATGAAGGTCAAAGACGTTTCCAGCTCCGACGTTCCAGGATCATCGGCGCGAGTGTTGCGCATCTTGGGTATCGCGTTATCGGTGATTATTGTCGTCAAGTGCTGCTCGGCGCCGCCAACCCTTGGACCGGTTTTGAGGTCTGGGCACGGGTCTCGCACCTGACATTCGCTTCGCTGCAGTGGGTTGGGATGTGCCTTTTGACGTTGCTGATTCTGCTACCAGTTGCACGTCGGAGTCGCGCCAACGAAATTCGAGGCGATCAACTTCCAAGCACACCCATGACCGAGGTTGCCGCGTGACGGAAACGACCGCCAAGAGTCAGCCTTGGATCCGGGCGACGTCGCGCACTTTGTTGGACTACTTGATCTTGACCAAGCCGCGAGTGATGTCGTTGCTGCTGTTCACGGCATTGGGGGGATCGTTCATCGCCGCGCGTGGCGTCCCGCCGTGGCAGTACATCGTGGTGGTGCTCGTCGGCGGAGCACTCGCGTCGGGCGGCGCGAGCGCGTTGAACATGTGGTACGAGGAGGATATCGACCAAGAGATGCATAGAACCGACCATCGTCCGGTGGCCGGCGGTCGGATAAACCGATGAACGCGCTGATATTCGGGGTGGCGTGAACATTGCTTCGTTCGCGGTTTTCTACCTTTCGCCAACGTCCTTGCGGCGTCACTGGCGATCGCGGGATCGGCGCTCTACGTGGTGCTCTACACCGCGCTGTTGAAGCGGACGACGACACAGAACATCGTTATCGGAGGGGCCGCGGGCGCGATGCCTCCGCTGGTAGGTTACGCGGCGATTCTCGGAGTGCTCGAACTCGAGGCGTGGTACCTCTTCGCGGTCGTGTTTTTCTGGACTCCGCCGCACTTCTGGGCGTTGTCGTTGCTGATTAAAGAAGACTATGCGCGCGCTGGCGTGCCGATGATGCCGGTCGTATCCGGCGAGGCCGCGACGCGGGTTCAGATCCTGTTGTACACCGTTTTGATGTTGCCGCTTACGGTGATGTATTACTTTGCAACGTCGAAACTGGGGGTCGTGTATCTCGTGTCGGCAGTGGTGCTGGGTCTGGTTTTCTTTGGGCTGGCGTTTAAGTTGTGGCGGTCTGGCGAGCGCAAAGATACGGTTAACTTGTATAAATTTTCGCTGCTGTACCTGTTCCTGTTGTTTGTGGCGCTGATGTTTGATGCGGCGACGGTTTAGGTCCAGCGTCCCAGAAGTGTCAGGAGAAGGACAGTGACCTTGTTCAATCGAGCTGCGATCGTGACTGCAGCGATGGCGTCGGCGTATCTCGGCGCTTCGGTGGCGTTCGCATTGCGCTTGTCGCGCCGTCCGCGCCGCGCGCCGCTGCGCGATGATCCGTCATCCGTCGGGTTGCCGTACATGGAGGTTTCGTTCAACAGTCGGCGCGACTATGCGGACCCTGAACATGAACTCATGGGATGGCTGGTATTGCCACCGGGTTCCGAGACGACGCCGGTCGATCGCGATTCGAGGTGGCTGGTGATGGTTCACGGTGACGAGTCTAACCGCTCCGATCCGCAGGCCGGGGCTATGGGTCTGGCCAAGGCGATGTGGGAGCAGGGCTACGGTGTATTGATGTTCGACTTGCGTGGATGCGGGCAGTCGGCGGATGGAGATTTCACCGGCGGTTGGACTGAGCGGCTCGATGTTCTAGGGGCTTTGGACTATCTGGTGGGGCTGGGCGCGGATCGGACACGGATCGGGGTGTTGGGATTTTCGCTCGGCGGCGTGGCTGCTTCGTTAGCGTGCGCCAACCCGGGAGTCGCCGGTGCGGTCATCGCCGATAGCGCGTACAGCGATTTCTGGTCAATCGTCAAACACCGATCCGGGATGAAGGCCTGGGTTGCCGAGCTGATGCGCCCGGGAATGGACTTGATGCTGCAGATGCTGGTGGGTTATCGCTTGGGCGAGGTATCGCCGGAGCAGCATGTCTCGGAGTTTGATACGCCGATGTTCGTGATCCACGGAGCGCTTGACGACTATGTGCCAGTCGTTCACGCAGAACGGTTGGCGAAGGCGTTGGGCATCAGCCAATCCGAGATCGACGGCGGGGACTGCGAAGGTTGATGGATCGCGCCGGACGCGGGTCACGCACAGGCTTTTCGAACCGATCCGTCAGGGTACGTAACGAGGGTAACGGCGTTCTTGGACCGCCATTTGGCGCGCTGACAGTCGCTTTGGTCAGCGACAGCGGACGCTAGAGTTCCGCTTTGGCGGAAGCGACCACTTTGGCGAATGCCGAGGGTTGGCGGATGGATAGATCGGCCAACGATTTTCGGTCGAGGGTAATCTCGGCCTTTTTGAGTCCGTTGATCAGGGATGAGTAACTCAACCCGTGCTCGCGAGCGGCGGCGTTGATGCGCGTGATGGCGAGGGCACGGTTCTGGCGCTTCTTAAGCTTGCGGTGACGCGTGGCGTAGTCGAGCGCGTGAAGCATCGACTCTTTGGCGACGCGGTATCGGCTGCTACGTGCTGCTCGGTGGCCTTTGGTGGTGGCGAGTACGGCCTTATGCCGTGCTCGTCGGGTGGTTCCTGCTTTGACTCGGGGCACGATGGACCTCTGAACTCGATCCCTGCGTTCTCTAGCGGGATGAGCCTACAAGGGATTGTTTGATGGACTTGGCCATGACTGGTGAATCGATGCCGACTTTTCCGCCGAGCAACCGCTTCATGCGCTTAGATTTGCGCATTCGGAAGTGGCTCTTGGGGCCTTTGGTCCGCATCAGCTTGCCAGTGCCGGTGATGTGGAAGCGCTTCTTAGCGCCTTTGTGGGTTTTCAGCTTAGGCATTTTTCAATTATGCAATACGCGCCCGCGTGAGTTGCACGTGGGCGCGCTTTACCGATCTCGGGTGGAAGATTTCGAAACGTTGAGGTCCGAAATCAGACGGATTGTGCGACCGGTTCTCTGGTTTCGGTTTCGGCAGACTCGGTCGACTCTCCGTTTCGGCGCCGATTGCGGTGCCGTGGTTCCACAGCGACCGCTTTGCTGGCGGGACGGCTGATGCCGGCTCTCGGTGCGAGCATCATGCTCAGCATGCGGCCTTCCATGACCGGTTTCTGTTCCAATCGAGCGTATTCGGCAACGCCTGTGGCGACGCGCCGCAAGACATCCATTGCGATCTCTGGATGCGCTTGTTCGCGCCCGCGGAATCGGACAAAGACTTGGACTTTGGCGCCGTCTTGAAGGAATCCGAGGACTCGCTTGGTTTTTTGTTGGATGTCGTTCTCGGCAATTTTCGGGGTCAGGCGGACCTTCTTCAGTTCGCTGGTCGCCCTAGATGCTTTTCGAGCCTCCTTGGCCCGTTTGGATTGATCGAACTTAAATTTGCCGTAGTCCATCATGCGGACGACCGGCGGATTCTGATCGGGACCGACCTCGACGAGGTCAAGTCCGGCTTCTTGTGCGAGGTTAAGTGCCTCGTTACGCTGCATCGCGGTGGATGAGGTTGCACCATTGCTCGTACGCTGCACCAAGAGCACTTCTGGTGCGCGGATCCGATGGTTGATGCGATAGTTCCTTGCTATGTCGATTTCCTTTCGTGCAAGTATTCCTTGATGACGGGTCTAAACCGGGGGTTCAACTGTTCAGTTCAACCTCGGGGTTCGCTCCCGTGTGATGCAAATATATCAAACATGGGTGGAAAATTTTATTTTGGTGGCGGTAGTTCGTGGCGGTTGCGCGATGGTTGCTTTGGGGGAACTCATTGGTCGATGACAGATCCGTCGAAGTGGAGGCGAGTTTCGACTTCGCGCGGCGATGGCGGGCAGTTCTCGACGGCGCCGGATTTGAGCTCGATGCCGATGCCGGGTCGATCCGAGATGATGAGGTAACCGTTACCGTCGTGTTGGGGCGTATTTTCGACCATGTCGGATTTGGGCGGGACGTCTTCGCCGATGGGGTACTCCTGGAGGGCGAAGTTCGGCGCGGTTGCGGCGATCTGCAGACAGGCGGCAGTGCTCACCGGTGAGAGAGGGTTGTGCGGTACTACGCCTACGTGATGGGCTTCGGCTAATGCGGCGATCTTTTTGGCTCCTGATATGCCCCCTACTAGACATACGTCGGGCCGGACGTACTGGACTGCGCACCGGAAAGGGCCATCTGAAACTCCCACAACGACGTGTAGCGTTCGCCGGTAGCGATGGGGATGTTGATCTTGTCGGCGACGTAGGCCATTTCGTCGAAGTTGTCAGGGGTTATCGGGTCTTCGTAGAAGTAGGGGTGGAACTCTTCGATGCCGAGTCCGAGTTGGACTGCTTCGGCGGGGGTGAGGCGGCGGTGTATCTCGATGCAGAGATCGACGGAGTCGCCGACGGTCTCGCGATATTTGCGGACGGTTTCGATGGCGTCGCGGATCTTCTCGGCGTGGGTCTTGAAATAGGGAACGTCGCGATCTTCGTCGAGGAACGGTGTGAGGTGTCCAACGGCGGTGAAGCCCATCTCCTTGGCTTCGGCGATGCCGGTGACGAGTTTCTCGGTGGTATCGCCGAAGACGTGGTAGTAGACACGCGCACGGTCGCGGACTTTGCCACCTAGCAGCTGGTGGACCGGGGTGTCGAAGTGTTTGCCCATGATGTCCCACAGTGCGATGTCGATGGCGCTTAGGGCGCCATGACGGCAAGCCCCGAAGTGGAGAGAGCGGAGCGAGGTAATTGAGCAGTGGTGATAGGAGGGGTCGTCGAGTTACGTGTAGTAGAACGTGTACATTGGGGTGCACCTGGCAGTACGTAGTAGTCGCAGCTTCTCTTGGGAGAGCGTTGATATTGCCTGGTGTCGATGTCGCGCGCGTAGCGGTCCGAACTTCTCGATGGCGGCTTCGAGATCGAGGAATCCCCATGCACCAGATCGCGATGCCGAATGCCGGCATCGGTGTCGATCCGCAGAGCACGGTGCGATCGAGCATCAGCGGAGTAACTTGGGGTGTTTTCATGTTGTGGTCTGAGCATGAGGCGGGGTCGTTGATTTGGGTTGGAGATGATATGTATGAATTCGGTGTTGTTTTTGACGCGTTTAATCGGTCTGTTCGGGTGGTGGCGGCAGATTTTTTGTTGTGTTGGTCGGTTAGGGTGTGGCGCCCTCGCTGGGGCGCCGGGGGAGATACTGCTCCTTCACCCGGGACCCATGGTGTTCCTCGGTTAGGTGCGGTGTCCCTGCAGAAGAGGAAACGTGAGGCGAGGCGTCGCCCCGTTCCCGCGCCGCATCCAGTCTTGAAAATCAACGGATGCTTTTGGGTTGGTTCTTGGCGTGGGGTAGTTGGATGTCGGTTATTCGGGGTGGGTTGTGCGTGAAGGTGGTTGGCATTTGTGTACGCACGGGCGAAGCGGTCCGTTGCCCGTTTCGTCGATTGGCAGGTTGGTCGAATCTGGGTTGTTTTCGAAGGCCGCCAGTCGGTGTCATGACGTGGCGCGAAAGCTGAGAATGTTGAGGTATACGATAGGGTGCAAAGGAGTATCAGGGTGCGATGTCACCGTAATGCTGCCGATTGGACGGAGTTGGGAAGGATAAGGATATAGATCTGGTGTTTTCGCGGGTCGTTCGTTCAACCATAGGATTTTTGGCGCTAGCGGTAATGGTGTTCGCGTCTGCTTGTACGGGCTCTGACCCGGCAACGCCAACGCCGGACCGATATTGACGGCAACTTCAGTGCTGTCCCGAGGTCCAGGTTTTGCAAACGGTTGAGCCGACGAAGATGCCAGAACCGTCGGCGACGCCATTCCCCGAACCGACGGCAACACCGATTCCGCCGACGGCCACGGCTACCGTCGAACCGACTGCGACCCCAGTACCAACGACCACACCAGAACCGACGGCGACTACAGTGCCAACGGCGACGTCTACGCCGGTGCCTCCGTCGCCGGAAGAGATCGCGTTATCTGCTTTGTACCGCGATCTGGGGGGTGAGAGCTGGGTCCGGAATGACGGTTGGTTGAGCGATACTCCGTTCGGGGAGTGGTACGGAGTGACTACGGAGGGTGATCGTGTGGTCGCGATTACGCTTCGTGACAACGGGTTGAGAGGTAAGTTGCCTGCAGAGATCTTGCGGGTTGGG
>CASHTH010002658.1:0-82941 GCA_030341885.1 Geodia barretti | reverse complement strand
TCACCTTCAGGGCGAGCGGTGGTCCAGCTGTGCCAGGAACCGGCATGGCAATGCCATTCCTCAATGACCACACACCTGGGCTCCCCAAGACATGGCGCAGGACGCCCGTTTCCGCATGTTTCGCATTCAACTGGCCAAGGAGGGGGCGCAGGTTGGCATTGCCCAGGGCCTGAACGTGGTGGCCATCACGGCCATAAACCCTGCCTAAACCTTGGCCCCGACGCCCAATGCGAGTGTATGATGTCTGAACCTAATCATAGCCAGGCCGGTGGACGGGTTAACTGGCTGGCCTCCATGGCCCAGGATGTGCACAAGGGCCGCCACTCCGAAGTCGACTTCATGAACGGCCTGATCTGCCGCAAGGGCATTGAGACGGGCATCCCCACACCCTTCCACGATGCCATTGTTGACGCCATGCACGGCATAGACGACGGCTCCCTGAAGCCCGACCCCGCCAACGTGGACATCATTATGCGAGCCGTGGGGATGTAGGGAACAGCGCAGACAGAGGCGGGATTGACGCCAATCCCGCCTCTAAGATTGAATCCGCCTAATGTCGGCTGAAGGTCGCACTCCATAGATTTGCCTTCCCCACTAGCCTCTACTAACGGAGGTAGCACCCATGTTCATCAAGGTGAAACCGGAAGGAAGCCTCAAGAGGACCGCCATCTGTCGCATATTATCCGGGGTTTTTCTTTATGTACACGTGTGTCAAGCTGATATTTGATCCGGCGCGCCCCGACTCGAGGACCATGGTTGTGCGGGACTACCTGACGGCGAATCCTCGACCACGAACTGGAGCCCCGCTACCAGTATGAAATTGAAGAGGACTGGAGACCCCTTTGCGATGTACTTCTTCGTGGCTGCTACCAGGGGGGGGGTGCTTGCCTCCACTTGCAGACTGTAGGGCAATACATGGCGGCACGGGCAGGTGGAGGTGGATTTGCTGACGGCGCCGAGGTGAGGCCCCGATTTGTCAGCTCTTTGAGTTTTTTTGCCTCAACGTGGCAGAGGTCCAATTCCGGCAGGCGACTGGTTGCCACTCGGCAGGAAACGGTGTTGAAGCCTGGTACCTTAACTGCACCAGAGGTCGGCGTTCCAAGCACGCACGAGCAACGGGGAGTCTGGTGGCCACCCTGAACCGGGGATCTAGGTCATGGCGGGCGGCAGACACGAGTGGAAGGAGAGGAGTCGGAAGATTCACACGATGAGAGCTAGTTTCACAGCAGACTGACGCTACCCCCTGCCACTCCTTCTACCACACCTACTACCTGTGCGTTAGCCGACGTTCCCAGCGGCATGACTTCCCAGTTGCGATATGCCCTTCGCAGGCGGTAGCTTGTAGCCCTTTGTGTTGCGATCGCATTCAGGGCGGTGGCGGTTCAGTGCTGGCCCTTCGAGTACGAACTCCACTGCTGAAAGCCTGGGCAGTTCCGTGGGCGCGGGTCATCGTGACGCGGGCACCGCCTTGCGGTTAGACCTTCCCACTTCAGAGGCCATGTCTGGGTACTCGCCCGCCGCTTTTTCTCGCTTATTTTGTCCTCGTCTTTTCCCTCCTTTTCTTTTTTTCCGTTTTTCTTGGTTTGTATTTTCCCTTTTTTTCTTTTTTCTTTTTTTTCCGCTGCCGTTCGGCCTGGCTGCCCAGGTCAAAGGCCGTCACCACATCGTCCAGGGCATCCACGTCAAAGTAGCGGCCGAAGACCCGCAAGACGGCCCGCTTGGTCAGGTCCTCCATCACCCGGTCCTCGCGTCCTTCCTCGAAAGTCTCCAGCTCAATTTTTCCCGCGCCGAAGGAAGCGGAGATGTAGGGCAGGTCACTGATGCGAGGGCAGGTAACCGTGTCTCCCGCCTTGATGGCGCGGCGCACGGCGTTGCTGATCAGGGTCTCGTAGTTGGCGATGGAGACGCGGACGCTAACACCGGAGCGCTGGTTGATCTCATTGCTGGTGCGGGCCTGGGCGGTAATCTCGGCAAGGATTTCCTTTATATATTGAGGAATGACCAGGTTCTCCTCGTCAAAGAAGCGGGCGCGCTCCTGGTCCATGATGGTGATCTCTTCCTCGATATGGCGCGGGTAGTGGGTATGAATCTGGGAGCCGTAGCGGTCTTTGAGAGGAGTGACGATGCGGCCGCGGTTGGTGTAGTCCTCGGGGTTGGCGGTGGCCACTACGTACACGTCCAAGGGCAGGCGGATGCGGTAGCCCTTGATCTGGACGTCGCGCTCCTCCATCAGGTTGAAGAGGCCCACCTGGATGCGCTCGGCGAGGTCGGGCAGTTCATTGATGGAGAAAATACCCCGGTTGGTGCGGGGCACCAGGCCGTAATGGATGGCAAGTTCGTCGGAGAGATGGCGACCCTCGGCGACCTTGATGGGGTCGATCTCGCCAATGAGGTCGGCTATCGAGATGTCGGGAGTGGCCAGCTTCTCGGAGTAGCGGTCCTCGCGGCCGATCCAGTCAATGGCGGTATCATCGCCGGACTGGGCCACCTGGTCGCGGCAGGCCTGGCAAATGGGGTTGAATGGGTCGTCGTTAATCTCGCAGCCGGCAACCTTGGGGACGGCCTCATCCAGCAGGTTGACGAGGCTGCGGATGAGGCGGGACTTGGCCTGGCCGCGCTCACCGAGCAGGATTACATCCTGACCGGCCAGAAGGGCGTTTTCAAGCTGGGGTATGACGGTGTCCTCGAAGCCGATGATGCCGGGGAAGACGATCTCCTCGGCACGCATCTTGGCTACCAGGTTGTTGCGCATCTCCTCGCGGACGGGAAGCACCCGATAGCCGCTGTCGCGAAGATCACCGATGGTCTGGGGCCGGTTGGCGCCTGGCTGGGTAGTCGAGGTCATCGTATCCCTCCGTAGTCAAATGCTATGACTGGTAGCTACAAAAGCGATAAGGCAGTATAGCACAGGGAGGGGGTGGGGTCAGGAATCCAAGGCGATGCTGAGCGAGGTTCCGACAGCCCTCGGTCATGGCCCTTTTTAATGAGTAAAAGGGGCGTAATTTTTTGTTTTCCCTCCATTTCCGCTCATTTCCCCCATTTCTTAACTGCGGTTTGCCCTTACCCACGGACGAAGGACAGCAACAAGGGTTGCCTCTACGGCAGGGGTGGAACGCCCTCACCTCCGGCCCTCTCCCTGAGGTAGCGGGGAGAGGGGCGAGGTTCCGACAGCCCTTGGCCACGGCCCTTTTTAATGCGTAAGCGGGGCATAATTTTTTTGTTTTCCCTCCATTCCGCTCATTTTCCCCCATTTCTTATCTGCGGTTTGCCCTTACCCACGAGCGAAGGACAGCCACAAGGGTTGCCTCTACGGCAGGGGTGGAACGGCCCTCACCCCCGGCCCTCTCCCTGAGATAGAGGAGAGAGGAGCGAGGTTCCTACAGCCTTCGGCCACGGCCGTTTTTAATGCGTAAGCGGGGCGTAATTTTTTTTGTTTTCCCTCCATTTCCGCTCATTTTCCCCCATTTTTTATCTGCGGTTTGCCCTTACCCACGAGCGAAGGACAGCCACAAGGGTTGCCTCTATGGCAGGGGTGGAACGCCCTTACCCCCGGCCTCTTTCCCTGATGGATAGGAGAGAGGAGCGAGGTTCCTACAGTCCTCGGCCCCGGCCCTTTTTAAAGAGCAAGCGGGGCATATTTTTTTGTTTTCCCTCCATTTCCGCTCATTTCCCCCCATTTCTTATCTGCGGTTTGCCCCAAACCCTACGGTAGGAAGGAAGGGCCAAGGTTTTTGTTTTCGCGCCATTTTGGCCCGTTTTAACCTGTTCTTTGTTAAAACGGCAGGGCGTCAATCGGCAAGCTCAGGAAGGGCGGGTCGGGGAAGGAGACGATTGCAGGGTGCCGCGAGATTATGTTAGGGATGGGTCATCCAAGGTGGCAAGAGGTGGGTGTCAGTGGTTGTTTATCCACTAAGGGGCACGAATTTTCACTAATGGGGTGACAGAGGGAAGTGGGCCTGGCTTAAGGTTGTTTTCAGATTTGAAACTTGAGGAGCGATTTCAGCGCGTAGTAGGTATCATTCCACTGGACGACCTCGGATGCTTGGCGGATTGCCTCCAGTTGTACCAAGGTCGCCATTTTTTCGCTGGGCATTTCGTAGCGCATTTCAAAAACGCGCAACTCTTCCTGACGCTCCCTGATTATCTGTTCCTGACGGAGAACCCTGACCAGTATTCTTTGCCTGGTAGAAGCCATGAAGCTTCTCATTCAGAATCAGGTTAATCGAACGGGTGGGGGTTCAAGTGTGGGGTGACAGTAATAATCCTCAAGAATTCGGCATTTAACTGGTGGAGCACCAACTTTGCTGGAGCATTCCTAAAACTTGGCCACTTCTGGATTCCGGCCTTCGCCGGAATGACGGTTAGGTGGGCTACTTAACTTGCATCGAGCCCCACTAATACCCAGCCCTACCCAACCCCTCTCCCCCGGTCTATAATCAATGGCAAGACACTTCTACGTCTGCCTTTCTTATTGGGGGCCGCTATGTCCCGATTGTTTATTCCCGTTTTGCTGATGTTGTTGCCCCGGATTTTGCCCACCATCATCCGGTACGTTCTGCTGGTCTGGCGGCTTACCTTCGACAAACGGGTGAACATTATCATCCGTTCGCTGGTGCCCCTGGGCCTGGTGTACCTGCTGTGGCCTTTTGACCTGATCAAGGATAACATCCCCATCATCGGGCGGTTGGACGACGTGATAATCCTGGGGATGTCGGTGCTGTTCCTGGTGAAGCTGGCGCCGCAGCACGTAGTGGACGAACACCTGGGTCGGGCGGCACCCTCGGATCGACCCGAGGACAAGGACCCGTCGCAGGTGGTGGACGGCAAGGCCCGCTTTGTTGACGACGACCCTAGTTCCTGATGGCTCGACAGGCTCACTATGAGCGGGGTTCTGAAGACCGGATGACAAGCGACGTGGCAGTCCTGCAGGACACGGGCATTTCCCTTTACATCCACGTTCCCTTCTGCCAGACCAAGTGTCCCTACTGCGACTTCAACACGTACCAGGGCATCGAGGGCCTGATGTCTCCCTTTTTGGAGGCGCTGGTGGCGGAGATTGCCGCGTGGGGACGGTCACTGGGAGGACCGCCGGTGAACACGGTGTTTTTCGGCGGCGGGACACCCTCCTACCTGCCCGACGGGTCGCTGGGGGAAATCATGGCGGCGGTTGGCGGGAGTTTCCAGCTTCGGGACGACGCGGAGATTACCGTGGAGGCCAACCCTGGGGACCTTACTCCGGCCAAGGCGGCAAGCCTGCTGGGGCAAGGGATCAACCGGGTAAGCATCGGTGTGCAGTCACTGGACAACGACCTGCTGAATCTGCTGGGGCGCCGCCACGACGCCGACGGCGCCATTGCCGCTTTCCGCACGGTCAGCGAGGCGGGGTTTGACAACGTCAACCTGGACCTGATCTATGGCCTGCCGCGACAGACGCTGGGACAGTGGCAGGACACGCTGCAACGACTGGCAGAACTGGAGCCGACGCATATTTCGCTGTACTGCCTGACGGTGGAGGAGGGTACGCCGCTGCACCGCTGGGTGGAGCAGGGGCAGGTGCCGCGCCCCGACGCGGACCTGGCAGCGGATATGTACCAGTACGCCCGGGATATTCTGGGAGAACGAGGCTACCACCACTACGAGATATCGAACTGGTCGAAGCCGGGGCTGCCGTCGCGGCACAACCTGGCCTACTGGCGGAACGTGCCCTACCTGGGAGTGGGCCCCGGAGCCCATTCCTGCCTGGTGGGCTACCGGTTCTGGGACATGGACTCGCCGCGGGGGTACATCGCAGCGGCAAATGAGTGGGCCGGCAAGGTGGGTTCGACGGTTGATGCAATAACGGGAGAGTGGCTGGAATTGGTGGGGCCCGTGGGTGGGCATGAGCCGATAGATGCTGACCTGGCGGCGGCGGAGACGATGTTCCTGGGGCTGCGACTGCTGGACGGGCTGGACCTGGCCGAGGCGTCGGGACAGATGGGAGTGAACCTGGGAGAGCGTTACCGGTCCCAGATTGATGATCTGCTCAGGTTGGGGCTGCTGGAACAGGAGGATACGGTAATCCGGCTGCACCCTTCGGCCTACCTGATTGCCAACCAGGTATTCACCCGATTCCTGGACTGAGCGTCCTGGCCCCTTATTTGCCCCATTTAACTCTCCCCCCAGTTCGACGCCGCTTCGACGAATAGCCATCAATCAGCTTGCCAACCCTTAACATAACCTTTAGCCTATATATCTGGGCCCGTTCACACGGGCAGCAAATTACCAGTTGGAGAGTTACCTGATTTGCACCTACTTAATCGCCTCAAGAATCCCCTTACCAGTCGACCAGCATTGCCCACCCTGAAAAGAGCACTTTTAGTCACTTTCCTTAGTCTGTTTACCGTCATGCTGCTGGCCGCATGCGGAAGTGAGCCCGAGCCGACCGTGGCTCCGACACAAGCTCCGGCGCCGGAAGCGGGACCCACGCCCAACATCCAGGCCACCATAGACGCAGCGGTGGCATCGGCCATCAGCAGCCAGGCAGGCCAGCAGCCGGAAGCCCCTGCTGAAGAGGCTACCGAGGAACCTGCGGAGGAGCCCACAGAGGAACCCACCGAAGAGCCGATGGAAGAGCCTACCGCAGAACCGGAGCCTACTGCCACGCCCGAGCCGCAGCCGACACCCACACAGCGACCGACGCCCACCGCGGCGCCAACGGCTGTTCCGGAGCCGACCGCTATGCCGGAACCGGAGGCCACGCCAACACCGGCGCCGCTGCCGACGGCCGTGCCGACGCCGGTACCGGCAGCTACGGCCACTCCGAGGCCCACGCCGATGCCGCCTACTCCGGTGCCTACACCGGCGCCCGTTACCATTACGAAAATTGACAGCAACGGGGCCCATAACTGCGTCCTGTTTTCGGATGGGTCGGTGGACTGCTGGGGCAGCGACATCAACCAGCAGTTGAGCGTGCCGGTGGGTGTCACTTTCCTGGATATCAGCGCCGGAAGCTCGTTCACCTGCGGCATCCAGGGTGATGCGGGCAGGGAAAACCGGGCGTTCTGCTGGGGCAAGGACCTGTTGGGTACGCTGCAGGTTGACCGGAGCCTGAGCTTGAAGTCCATCAGCGCCGGGGGGCAGCACGTCTGCGGGATTCAGTTGGACGACACTGCCGTGTGCTGGGGCAACAATAATCACGGTCAAATCGAAGCGCCCAAGGTGCAGACATTTGCTGAGGTAACCAGCGGCGGCGACTTCAGCTGCGGACTGAGGAACGACGGCACGGTCCATTGCTGGGGCGCCAATAACAACGGTCAACGCAACGTGCCAGAAGGGGAACAGTTCGTCAAGATTGATGCCGGAGACAAGCACGTCTGCGGTTTGCAGACCCTGGGAACCGTTGTCTGTTGGGGTAACATCTTGTCGGAGCCGCCCGTGGAAGAGGGGTTTGTGGATATCGGATCGGGAATGCAATTCGCCTGCGGCGTAATGGCGGACAGCACCGTCGCCTGCTGGGGTCGGGATGCTGAGCGCGATCTGGAGCCGCCCGACCGGAGTGGGTTTGTGATCATCAGCGGCGGTGATCAGCATACCTGCGCGGTACGGACCGATGGGGTGGTAGTCTGCTGGGGAGGGTCGAGATACCTGGGGGCGACCAACCCGCCGGAGTATCTGGAGAAGCCACGGTACTAAAAACCGGGGCGAGACGGAGAACGAATGTAACCGGGGAGGGTTTGATGCCCTCCCCTTTCTATTTCAAGGGCCAGGTTGCGTGGGAGTGTCAGATTTGAGCGCCAGACCTTTGACGGCCGTTAGCGCTTGGGGCCATCGTCAGGGACCAGGGTCTATTCTTCGTGGATGGCGCTCATATGGGATCCTGGATTTTAAGAGTCGAGGTTGCTGCCTTCGAAGACTTTGCATGACCCATTGGATGGGCACTTGTTTGGGACCAAGACGGTTTTGAGCCAAGCTATCTCCCAGTCTTTTTGGATTCCTGCCTTCGCAGGAATGACGTTGGGGAGCTGCAGGAATGAAGATGGGGAGCTAAAGGGCGTCAGCTATGGGATGTGCACCGTCACCCCCATCCTAGCCTTCCCCCGTTGATGGGGAAGGGACTTGTTAAGATTCCTTAAGACTGTCGTCCTGGGGCCGCCTCTTGATTGGAACCGCTCTTCCCGGGCTTGTCGAAATCCCCGCGTATAACGGGGTGTCCTTCGACAGGCTCAGGATGAGCGGTTTCTTTTTTGGGCGTACTTTGAAGGGCTCAGGGTTCCATGATTCGTGGATCAGAGAGATGAGACGTGTCGGACGGTTTGAATCGACTAACTGTAGCCATTAGGGGCCATACCTGGGCAGTTCCGTATGTACTCCTGGCCGCACTAGCGCATTGCGGCTTTGGCGGCGGCTTTGGCGGCTTTGGCGGCGGCGGCTTTGGCCTTTTGTTCGCGGCGGGCCAGGGTGCGGCGGATGTAGTCGGTGGCGTCGGGAGTTTTGCAGCCGGTCTGGCCGTGGTCGACTTCCACCTTGCCGAGGTGGGCGGCGGCGGCGAGAGCCTGCTCTTCCAGGGCATCGTTGCGGATGCCGATGGCAATCAGGGCGTTGTTCATGGCATCCCTGACCCGGTTCTTGCGGACGTGGATTTCGCCTTCGATGGTTGCCAGGCAGGCAGTGAAATAGTCATCAGGGAGGTCCTGGTTCTTCAACGCCAAGTGGGCTACCAGGTGCCAGCCGGCGCGTCCTGGCCATTCACCATCGGAAGGGCACCAATGCTCGGCCTTGTCGAAAGCCAGGGACGTCTTGCCCACAAAGCTGGAAAAGGTGTCGGTAAGCACGTAGTTGTCCAACTCGTCGGCCCAAGCCTCCAGCAGCGAATCACTCGTCTGGGCCGGGTCGGCGACCATAGCGGCCAGCACCCGAGCGTCGTGGTTGCCAGTGGCCCAAAGCTGGAGGGCCAAGTCCTGGTCACGCTTGATGGCCTTGGCCAGCTTGTTCTGGTTGGCATAGCTTACGCCGAACATGTGATCGCCGACGCCGTGGCGGCCGTAGATCTTGCGATTCTGGGCGGTGCCGAAGGATTCCAGTTGTTGCATTGCTTCTTGAAGGTTCATCTCAACCCCTTGACGACAATACGCAGATTCAAGTGGATTCCAATATACCCATCCGGGTGAGGAGATGCCAAGGTAATCGCTTCATGTTTATGCCTGAAGCCCAAACTCACGGTTTCGCCGCCTGGATTTTGTCGAGTGGCCCACTCTACAACTGCGTTCCCTACATTTGGCACTCTTAGTAAGTCTTACATGTGACTCTTTAGATTCTTCGGATTCGCTGGGAATAGCTGAGATTTCAGGCGCGAGTACCTCGCCTTTTGCATTCCTCTATTCCGACCCACCCTTTGGTGCTATGCTTTATCTATCAAGGAAGAAAGTTATGAGCGCGTCCAACATTCAGTCGGTTTACATTGTGCAGGACGACGGGATTTGCGGGGGGCACCCCCGCATTGCTGGCTCACGCATCAAAGTTCAGCATATAGTCATTGAGTACGTGCATGGCGGCTTGAGTGCTGAGGAGATTTGCAAGTCTCTTCCACCCCTCACTCCCGCTCAAGTTCATGCCGCTCTGTCCTTCTACTACGATCACCAGGATGAAATCGAGCAGACCATTGAGGACGACCAGGAAATCGCTGAACAGATGGAGGCAGGGCTGATTTAATGCCCTTGTCCCTGCTCTGCGATGAACACATTCCCTTCGAAGTTGTAAATGGTTTGGCCAATCAAGGTTTGGATGTAGTTACCGTTCAGGACCTAAACCTGCGGGCTACGGTCGACCCCGACATTATGAGTGTCGTCCGGCAAGAAGGGCTAGTAATTTACACGAACGACACCGACTTTCTTCGATTGAGCAACTCGGGAGTTCCCCATCCCGGAATCCTCTACCATCACCCGCAAAAGTTCTCTCCCAACACGGCAATCAACATAGTAGGGACGGCCTGCCAGGTACTGGATATGGAAGAAATGCCCAATCGTGTACAATTCCTTTAGCTACGAATGATTAGCTACAAATAAGAGGTTGCCCCATATGTACGTTATTGGCACCGCCGGACATGTTGACCACGGTAAGTCCACTCTGGTCAAAGCCCTCACCAACATTGACCCGGACCGTCTCCCGGAGGAAAAGGAAAGGGAGATGACGGTTGACCTGGGCTTTGCCTGGATGACCCTGCCCAGCGGCCGCGAAGTCAGCATCGTGGACGTGCCAGGTCACGAGCGGTTGATCAAGAACATGCTGGCCGGGGTAGGAGCCATTGACCTGGCCATGCTGATTGTGGCCGCCGACGAAAGCGTGATGCAGCAGACCCGGGAGCACCTGGCTATCCTGGACATACTGCAAATCAAGCGGGGCCTGATAGTAATCACCAAGACAGACCTGGTGGACGAGGAGCTGGTTGAACTGGTCAAGGCGGAGGTCGAGGACGTGGTGGCCGGAACATCTTTTGAGGACGCCACCATGATTGGCGTGTCGTCCTACACTGGGGCCGGCTTGGATGAATTAAAAGACACCATTGACGAAATTCTGGACCAGACCGGGGCGCGGCGGGACCTCGGACGGCCCCGCCTGCCAGTGGACCGGTGCTTCTCCATTTCCGGGTTTGGCACCGTGGTAACCGGTACGCTGGTCGACGGGGTTTTTGCCGTGGGACAGGAAGTGGAACTGGCGCCTTCGGGGATGCGGGGCCGCATTCGCGGACTGCAAAGCCACAAAGAACGGGTAGGCAGCAGCGATCCTGGGGTCCGGTTGGCGGTTAACTTGTCGGGCGTTGCCCGAACCGACATAGAGCGGGGTGAGGTGGTTACACTGCCCGGCTGGCTACCCTCCACCCGACGCCTGGACGCCAGGATGCGGATGGTGGCCGGGGCGCCCCACCCCCTGCGCCACAATTCCGGCGTTACCTTCCACCTCTTTACCAGCGAGACCACGGCCCGGGTACGGCTGCTGGACGCGGACCGGTTGGCCCCCAACGAGGAGGGCTGGATCCAGATATTGCTGGATGACCCAATCCCGATGGTCAAGGGCGACTATTATGTACTGCGTTCTGCCGAAGATACTTTGGGCGGCGGACAGGTGGTGGACCCGAGCCCCCGGCGCCGGCACCGGCGCTTTGTTCCCGAGACCATTGAGCAGCTAATGATGCTGGACCAGGGCACCGGGGAGGACATCATCTATAGCGTGGCCGACCAGAGCGGGCCCTGCGACCTGCGAACCCTGTCGCAACGGTCCAACCTGTCCTCGGAAGATGCGGTGGAACGGGCCCTTCAGTTGGCTGAGGCGGGGGACCTGGTGGTTCTGGGCAACCTGGGGACGGAGAACGATGCCGTGGTCTATTCGTCGCAGGGGTGGGACATCTTCAAAAGCAAGGTGCGGGTGGACCTGCAGACTTACCACAACAACTATCCGCTGCGAAGAGGGGCGCCCACCCAGGAAACTCGCAGCCGTACCGGGCTGGCCCAGGGGGTGTACCTGAGGGCGCTGGCCCGCCTGGTGGAGGAGGGTTGCCTGGTGGAGGATGGCCAGCAACTTCGCCTCCCCGACCACGAGGTTACGCTGACCCCGGAACTGGAGAAACGGGCCAATGATTACCTGCAATCCCTGGAGCGCGAGCCCTATTCGCCGCCCACCGAGCGTCATCCGGAGCCTGAACTGCTGGGCTTTCTGATTGACGAGGGCAAGGTGGTGAGGGTGAACGAGTCGGTGGTGTTCGCGGCCTCGGCCTACCGTGAACTAACCGACCGGATAGTGGCCCACCTGAACGAGAACGGGTCGATAACGGTAGCGGACGTCCGGACCCTGTTCGATACCAGCCGCAAGTACAGCCTGCCCCTGCTGGAGTATCTGGACCAGCAGCGGATTACGAGGCGGGTGGGGGATGAGCGGGTTTTGCGGTGACGGGGGTTACTATGTGATGATATGTACATCGCTATACGTCTTATAAGGTAGACATCAGCAATGCTATATTCCCCGGAGTTTGCAATCCTATGCTTGAATCCGGGGGCTGTAGCTTTGTTGGTATTTATAGACGAGAGTGGGACTCCTCATCCTAACGACGGATGCTCCAGACCGTTAATTCTCGCTGTCTGCATTTCCGAGTCGGACGTTAGATACGTTACGGGGCGAATCTATAGTTTAAAGAGGCAGATTCTTGGAAACGAAGATGCAGAGATAAAAGCCAACAAACTGCTAAACAGATCAACATTCCGCCGTATTCCAGATAAGCGAGAATTCGTAGAAGCCTTCTTTGATATCTTGAGGGATATGCCCATAACCATGTTTGCGATGATTATGGAGCGCCCTTTAGTGGTACCACCTTTGACTCCTATACTGCCCAGCCAGTTCAGGTTTCTCCTTGAGAGGATAAATCTGTTTTCTGAAAGCCGAAACGAAATGGCTACGATACTTTTCGATGGGGACGGCAAAAGTCAATATGGGGGGTTGGCCGTTAAATTCAGCAATTATCTGCATAGATCAGTAGAAGGAAGGTCATATTCTCGCATAACTGACTCACCCTTTTTCGTGGACTCCAAGATAACTGCAGGGATTCAAATTGCCGATATGGCGGCCGGAGTGGTTCGATTATACGAAGAGAACGGTTTGTTCCACGGCGCTCTTGGTGGGGACTCTTTCCTGAACGCGATACGAAGATACTACAACGTGGTGGAAAGCAAGACACTTGATCATGTAAGCCCGAGCGGCTACCCGAGGCATGGCTTCTATCGTATGCCAGAGCGAGAACATTACGCTACTGTTGCGGAGGACAGACCAGAGGAAACCCCATAAAAGCCAGAGAGCCAGTTGTGACACCCGCTAGGAATCACGTCTGGCTCTATATCAAGAGTATAAAACTTTTCTCAACATGTCAACCTCCCTCAAAGCGTCAACCTCAAAAGGCATAAGTATCAGATGTACGTCCAGGCCGCATTTCAAGAGCCGAACTGGAGGGAACTTTGATGCCACGCTGGGAAACGGGACTTCAAATATTTGGGGTTCTTCTGGCCGTAGCGATCGGGAATCTCCTATTCGGTCCCGGAGATTCGATTCTTGTGTCGGCGTTCTAGGGCGCTATTTATGGGCTAGCAGGTATAGCGGTCGTGAGGGTTCTTATCTGGTTGGTCAGAAAGTTGGTCGAAAACCGGCCAGGCCCCCGCAATGACCATGCTCAATAGGGCTTTATGGATTTCGACACTGAAGTGATGTTCCAAATTCCAACCACCCCAATTGACAATCACTCTTGGGCTTTATATAATTTTTGCGTATCAAGTTGGCTGGTTTAGTGGCCCCGATCATGCGGGGCCTTTTTCTAGTCTAACGATAGTATCTGCCCCTGTGGCGCAATGGTAGCGCAGTCGACTTGTAATCGACAGGTTAGGGGTTCGAGTCCCCTCTGGGGCTCCATAGAATACTATACAAACCCAATGGCACCGGTTTTGCGAAAGCCTGACTCCGCGTTATGGAGCCGGGCGCCGGCAGGGAGGGGTGGGTGAGTGGTTAAAGCCACCAGACTGTAAATCTGGCGTCCGGAAGGACTTCGCAGGTTCGAATCCTGCCCCCTCCACCACCCAAATTGGTAAAAACAAACCAAATCTAATCAAAATTTTGGGGTCACGAGCCCAGATAGCTCAGCGGTAGAGCACGTTCTTGGTAAGAACGGGGTCGGCGGTTCAATCCCGCCTCTGGGCTCCATCAGTCCCCCAGGAAGATAGGAGAGTAGCACTAAAAATGGCCAAGCAGCAGTTCGATCGTACCAAGCCCCACGTAAACGTGGGTACCATCGGTCACGTGGACCACGGCAAGACTACCCTCACCGCCGCCATCACCAAGGTCATGGCCGACAAGGGAATGGCCAGCTTCCGGGATTTCGGCAGCATTGACAATGCGCCGGAAGAGCGCGCCCGGGGCGTGACCATCGCCATAGCCCACGTGGAATACGAGAGCGACTCTCGCCACTATGCTCACGTTGACTGCCCCGGCCACGCCGACTACATCAAGAACATGATTACCGGCGCCGCCCAGATGGATGGCGCGGTTCTCGTGGTCAGCGCTCCCGACGGCCCTATGCCCCAGACTCGTGAGCACATCCTCCTGGCCCGCCAGGTAGAGGTGCCACGCATCCTGGTCGCCTTGAACAAGGTGGACATGATGGACGATGAGGAACTGCTGGAGCTGGTGGAGTTGGAAGTTCGCGAATTGCTCTCCATTTATGACTTCCCCGGGGACGACACTCCCATTGTCCGGGTCAGCGCGCTGAACGCCCTGGACGGCGACCCGGAAGCCATGCAGGGTGTGGCAGAGCTGGTGCAGGCGATGGACGACTACATTCCCGTCCCCGAGCGCCTGACAGACCGCCCCTTCCTGATGCCCATCGAGGATGTCTTCGGCATCAAGGGCCGCGGCACCGTGGTAACCGGCCGGGTAGAGCGCGGTACGCTGAAGCAGGGCGAAGAAATTGAGATCATCCGGTCCGGCGACGTCCGCAAGACGGTGGCCACCGGCCTGGAGATGTTCCACAAGCTGCTGGATACCACCGAGGCTGGCGATGCCGTGGGTATTCTGCTTCGCGGCGTGGACCGGGACGAGGTTGAGCGCGGCCAGGTCGTGGTCCGGCCCGGCACCATGCAGCCCCACCGGTTGGCCGAGGCTGAGGTTTACATTCTCAGCCGCGAGGAAGGCGGGCGACATACCCCCTTCTTCACCGGGTACAAGCCTCAGTTCTACATACGGACCTGCGACATTACCGGCGAAATCAGCCTGCCCGAAGGCGTTGAGATGGTAATGCCCGGAGATAACATTACGATGACCGTTAACCTGATCACCCCCATCGCCCTGGAGGAGCGCCAGCGCTTCGCCATCCGCGAGGGCGGCCGCACCGTGGGTTCCGGGGTGTTCACCAGGCTGTTAGACTAAAGAGGAAAACTTCCTGTCCAATTGGGCGGACGAAAGAAGGTAGAATATGGCTCGAAAAGTCAGCGGATGTTCGCGGTGTAATTACACTCCAGTGCGGCGACTGCCGGGAGCGCAACTACGCCACGGCCAAGAACCGGCGGAACGATACCCAGCGGTTGGAGCTACGTAAGTACTGCTCCCGCTGCCGGGGCCACAAGACGCACCGGGAAGTAAGGTAAAAAGCGATGGCTCGGGCAGGCGCTCAGCAACGCAACCAGTCTCCCATATCGCCCCGCAGCGTGGGTCGGGTCAGCCCGATTCTGTTCCTGCAGGACGTAATATCGGAGCTGCGAAAAGCGGTATGGCCCAGCAAGGAAGAGACGGCACGTCTCACCGCCATAGTTATTGCCTTGTCGGTGGTCGTCGGGTTCTTCCTGGGAGGCCTCGACAGGGTGTTTGCTGAGCTGTTTAACCGAGGTATATTTGCCATTTTCCAGGTGTTTTAGTAATCCCCAGAGGCGGAGGCGGGAGTTGTTCCGGTCGCCTTCTTTCGGGTGAATACTGCTTATCACATGCAAGCCCGCCGCGGTGGCGGGCTTGTAGATTCAATGGCGGAACTCCCCGACAGTAACCTGACGGGAACTCCGCGGGATACAGAGTGGGCCCCAGTTTGAATTAAGCGTGAGGGCTGATGACCACTGAAAGAGATAGCCTGATAGAAGCGGAAGAGATCCAGGAGTTTCGCTGGTATATCGTCCATACCTACTCGGGCCAGGAAGACAGGGTCAAGAAGAATCTGGATTTGCGGATCCAGAGTCTCGATATGCAAGACCGGATTTTCCAGGTCGTCGTGCCCACCGAGGAAGAGGTCGTCTTCAAGGACGGCAAGCGGAAGTCTGAACAACGCAAACTTTTCCCAGGGTACATTCTCGTCCAGATGAACATGGACGACGAGAGTTGGTACGTGGTACGCAACACGCCGGGAGTAACTGGGTTCATATCCAGTGAGGACGATTACGACAAGCGTCCCAAGCCGGTTCCCCTGGAAGATTCCCAAATTGGACTCCATTTTGAAACAATCGGAAGAGGGTCCGGTCCGTATCAAGATTGGCCTGGAAAACGGCGATACGGTACGCATTACGGAAGGCCCATTTATCGACTTTGTGGGCGCCGTTGGCGACGTGGACGAGAGTAAAGGCAAAGTCAGGGTGCTGGTCTCCTTCTTCGGACGGGAAACACCCGTAGAGTTGGACTTTCTGCAGGTTGAACGCGCATAGGCTTAGGAGGACCCGGTGGCAAAAAAGGTCAGAGCAGTTATTAAGTTGCAATTGGAAGCGGGGAAGGCAACGCCCGCGCCGCCAGTGGGCCCAGCCCTGGGTCAGCACGGCGTCAACATCATGGGCTTCGTAAAGGAGTACAACGAGCGGACTTCTCCCCAAGCCGGCACCATTGTTCCGGTGCACTTGACGGTTTATGAAGACCGTTCCTTTACCTTCGTGACCCGTACTCCACCGGCGTCGGACTTGCTAAGGCGAGCCGCCGGCGTGGATAAGGGCGCCAGTGACCCGCGACAGATAACGGCAGGCACGATAAGCCGTGACTCCCTGCGGGAAATCGCTGAAACCAAGTTAAAAGACCTCAATGCCGCATCGGTAGAACAGGCTATGTCCATCATCGAGGGCACTGCCCGCAGCATGGGCATCAGCGTGGAAGGGGATTAGTAAATCATGCCCAAACACAGTAGAAGATACGACGCCGTGGCCGAACGAATTGAGCCGGACAAGCTCTACCAGCCGGAAGAGGCCATTGATCTGCTCAAAGAACTGGCCAATACCAAGTTCGACGAGACCATGGAAATCCACATCCGTACTGGCGCCGACCCACGCCATGCCGACCAGATGGTGCGGGAAGTCGCCGTGCTGCCCCACGGCTTGGGAAAGCAGATTCGGGTGCTGGTTTTTACCAGCGGCGAAGGGGCGGACATTGCACGCCAGGCTGGAGCTGATTATGTGGGTGACGATGACCTGATTGCCCAGATCGAAGGGGGTTGGGTTGACTTTGAAGTCGGACTGGCCACGCCGGAGATTATGCCCAAGATAGGCAAGCTGGGCAGAGTTCTGGGTCGCCGGGGCCTGATGCCCAACCCCAGGACGGGTACCATGGTCCAGCCCCGGGATTTGGGGCGGGTGATCGAAGAGTCCAAGGGCGGCCGCGTGGAGTACCGAACAGACCGGACGGCCATCATTCACTGCTCTTTCGGGAAGGCCAGTTTCGACACAGGGCTGCTGCTGGAAAACTTGGCAGTGCTAATAGATTCAATAGTCAGAGCCCGACCGGCCGCGGTCAAGGGCGTGTTCCTGCGCTCCGCTTATATTACGTCGTCCATGGGACCCAGCATTCCCCTGGAGTTAAGCGCGCTGCAGGCCCTCAGGCCGGATTAGCGCCCAGGCCAGACAGTGACATTCTGCAGGTGGCTTTATTCGCCGACAGGAAGTATAATGGCCACAGCACACTGTCAGATAAACATACAATAAACCTTAACGCTGTAGACCGCCGGTCTCCCACTGGGAGCTAAGGGTTCGTTGAAGCGGACCGCCTGCCGAGGCGCAAATTACCGGTCTGTTCATTAGCAATTGCCGGTTCCCTGCGTCTCAACTGCAGACGTGGGGAATTGTTTTGAGGAGGTAAGCATTTGCCAACAGACGCCAAAATAGAGCGTGTCGCGGACATAAAGGACAAGTTGGAACGCTGTTCCATAGCCCTAACCACCGGTTATTCGGGTATTCCCGTCAATGATATGACCGATTTGCGGCGCCGGATGCGGGATGCCGGAGTAGAGTTCGTTGTAGTCAAGAATACGCTGGCCAACCTGGCCGCCGAGGAAGCCAACGTGCCCCAATTCAGCGAGATAATTGAGGGACCCACGGCAATAGCCTTCGGCTACGACGACCCGGTGGACACCGCTCGCGCAGTGAATGATTACATTCGGGCAACCAGGTCCCCCCTGGCAATCCTTGGTGCAATCATGGGGCCCGGACCCGTCCTGCAACGCACCGAGGTGGAACGGTTGGCGACTTTGCCGTCCAAGCCCCAATTGATAGCGAACCTGCTGGGACAAATGCAGGCGCCCTTATCCAGGTTGCTGGGTGTCCTCAATGGGCCCCTGCAGAATCTGGACGGTCTGCTTCAAGCACGAATTCGCCAGTTGGAAGAGAGTGCATAGCATAGTAAAGTCACCGAAAAGGGCGCAGCAAACAAAAATACTGCAGCCGATCCAGGGGAATTGAGTTCCCCAGCTAAAATGGACCAACAAGACAGACCAACAAGAGCTATAACAGAGGAGGCCCCATGGCAACTAAAGAAGAACTGATGGAAACTATCAAGAGTATGAGCGTTCTGGAACTGGCCGACCTGGTAAAGGCGCTGGAGGATGAGTTTGGAATCTCCGCCGCCGCGCCCGTGGCCGTTGCCGTTGCGCCCGCCGGCGGTGATGCCGGTTCCGCCGTCGTTGAGGATGAGCAAACCGAGTTCGACGTCAGCCTGCAGGAAATCGGCCCCAACAAGATTAACGTCATTAAGGCCGTCCGCGAGATCACTTCCCTGGGCCTGCGGGAAGCCAAGGAACTGGTGGAGTCCGCTCCTGCCCGCGTCAAGGAAGCCATAGCCAAGGACGAAGCCGATGGCATCAAGGCCAAGCTGGAAGAGGCCGGAGCCGTCGCCGAGGTTAAGTAGGCTTCGCCTTTCCGGTTAATCCCAAGCTAAAACAGAACAGTCCAGTTCGGCCCGGGCCGCCGCCAGGGAGGGTGCCATGAGCCGTCGCAAAGACCGGGAAAGATTCCAACGGATAAAGGAGCAAAACCCTGACTACACGGGGTTTCGGGGCGCAGATACGGTTGTTGAAGAGTCCGCTCCGCCACCGGTGCTGGAATCGATAGTTTGCTCGGTCTGCCAGCGGCGGCGGAATGTGCCCGTAGATACCCTGCCGGAGGACCGGGCCGAATACGTGTGCCTCAGGTGCCAGGATGGTTAGCAGTCGAAGCGTTAGTGCATCGCATAACTACTGACAGTTGGGGTAGGACCTCAACACACATTGACGGGTAGAATGCTCTCATAGCTATTGCAAGGGGCCGCGCGGTCCTGAAGCAGTTTTGAAAGAGGGTGAGCCCGAGCAATGCCGGACTATCATGATGATCCCAGGGAAAGCATATGGAGCATCCGCCAGCTTTCCCTTATCCGGTACTACGTAGCTTTCGCAGCCCTGTTTGCACTCTTCACAGGACTGTACCAGTGGAGGGGATTCGCGACCGCGGTGCCGGGTGCACCCTTCGTAGACACCCTGCTAGCCGCACTCAAGGAAGCGTCCGGATTAACTCCCTGGCTTATAATATTCACATACTATCTGGTGGAGGGCTTGACCGTGCTTGCTGAAAGGTATTTGAGGTCACGGTACGCAAAGGGACGCGTAGATGAGCGGCAACAATGGATTGCCTGGAACCAGCGTCGCGAAGAAGCCATGAGAGAAGGCAGAGAGTTTACCGAGCCGCCGCCGGCCTCAGACGGAGACAAAGCAAAATAGTTTCCGGTCAGCGGCAACAGCTAACAGCCCCGATGACCCGCTGTCTAATATCACAGGTCCATCACCGTGCTTGTTGAATTGCATGATATCCAAGCACCCAAAGAGCCGCGACGCTGGTTGGCACGAAGGCTTTTAAGGAGGCTGGAAGGACGGCTTTATCGAAGGTTATCGGGTAGGGAGAGAGGAAGGGCGTCAGCCGCCGGCTGGCCTGGAACCAACGTCGTGATGAAGCTCTGAGAGAGGGGAGAGAATTTACCGAGCCGCCGCCTGGTGAAACCCAGGCAGCTGGTCATTAGGCTTTTTGATCGTTCCCCTTTCCACTCCAGTCGATTACTTCCCCAGGTTCTTTTCCGACGTGGACGTGAGAGCCCGCAATTATCAGACCACCGCCATATCCTCAATAGAGAAGAAGGGCTTGTTCCAGTCGGGGTCGGATTTACCCGTCAGCTTTCGGGTGTGCAGGCGGCAGGCACGGATCCAAAGTTGCAGGATATTGTTGTTGATGATGGCCTGGGGCAGTCGGCGACGGTACTTTAGAAGAATCCACTGGGAATGACCGGTGGCCAGGAACTCCTCCATAAAGGGGGTTGGCTCCGCATCAGCGGCGCAGGCCTCCAGAATTTCGTCGGGTGCCTCGGCGCACAGCATCTCAGGATTCTCCGCCGCAAGGTCGATGTAGTATTCTTCCCGCTCCCTATCCATCGATCGTTATCCCCTTCCTCTTAATAATAACCAACCGCACCCACAGTCTTATGGCACGTAACATCGCTTGAATCGCCTTTGGCATCTGGCGCATACATTGGAAGGCATTTGCCGTAAGATTTGCCATTCTTTTTTAGGGGCCACCGACTAAGTGGATACCTAAGAAACCTCTGGATAAGTTATCGACATTGTAGCGACAGCCGACAGCCCTCAGGGGAGCTTAGGGGCATCAGCTGTAGTGACAGCCGCATTCCCCCTGACCTTCCCCCGTCGCAGGGGAAAGGTACCTGTTCAGAAGGTTCCTGGATTCCGGCCTGCGCCGGAATGACGTAGGGAAACTCTTTCTGCGACCCGAGGTCCTGCCACCGCAGGAACGACGCAACGCCCCAAATTCAGATACGCACGCCTTAGCCGGAGCTTGCCCGTCTATTGCAGCTGCCAAGTCAAAGGGGCGGGTTTGAAGCCGCCCCTCAATTGACTAACCACTTGCTCTGCCTGAGTAAACCGTTGGCAGGTGTTACAGGTTCATCTGGGGAACCATGTAGCCACTGACCTTGTTGTAGACCTGAATCCGGCTGCGCTGGCTGTCCACCACCATTAGCCGACCCTTTGACGCGTCGTAGAGCAGACCGGTGGGGAGGGCAAACCGCCATTCAGATTCCAGGTTCTGAATATTTACTTCCCGGCGGCGCTTCACGTAGTCAGCGTTGGCGTCCACCGTCTGCTTGGCCCACGCGGAAAGCTCCTGGGCGTCGCCAATCAGGGTGATAATAAAGGTGCCCTCGGCGTCGTAGATGTGGACACGGCCCGGGTGCTGCCCGTTGTCGCTCCAGTCAGCGATGTAGACATCACCTTCCGGGTCAACTGCAACGCTGGTGGGAAGGTGAAGTTGTCCCCGACCGGTTCCGGGGCTGCCGAACTGGGCCATCCACCTACCGTCGGCAGTGAACTTCTGGACGCGGTGGTTACGATGGTCGGCCACGTAAATGTTGCCGGCCTGGTCGATGGTGAGGCCCCAGGGGGAGTTGAACTGGCCGTTGCCGGAGCCAAGACCACCCCAGGAAGTTGTAAACTTGCCATCGCTGGTAAATTTGCGGACTTCGTGGCTGCGACCGTCGGACACGTAGATGTTGTCGTCAGCATCTATGGCGATGTTGGCAGTGCCGTGCTCACCACCGTCGTCGTTTTCCAGGGTGCTCCAGCGGTTCAGGAAATTGCCGTCCTTGTCATAGACGGTGATCAGGTTGAGCCATTCGTCGGACACGTAGATCCGGCCCTGGCTGTCGATGGCGATGCCGGATCCCCAGATGAACTCCCCGTTGCCGTCGCCGTACTTGGCGAACTCGCCGAGGAATTCTTCCTGGCCCCATTCGGAGCCTACCGTAATTTGTGAAACCCGAGCGCCATAGCCGATGCGGTTCCAGGCGACATTACTGATACCCTCGCTGCCGCGGTTGACCACGTAAACGAGTTCGCCAGGGCCCTGGGCGACGGCGACAGGCTGGCTGAAGCCCATGCCAGACTGGGCGCCCCGGCCCACTGAATGGCTATAGTCGTAAGTGCGCCCGGCTGCTACTTGCGTAAGCATTGTGCACTCTCCCATTTATTTGTTGCGGCACGTCTGCCCGAATATAAAAACATATCGGCAGACGGCTTCCAGTTATAGTTAAATCGGTCGGGCCCGCAGTTCCCTGGGAACTAACTCGCCCGCTGTTGGGTCCACCATGAGACCAAAAATCTCCAAGGTAGTGGCGCCCAGCAGGTATTGGTCATCCGGCCCGAATATGACAGGACAGGGCCATTCTATATCTTCGATTTTGATGCGGGCTGTACCAATCTCATACTCGACTTCACTGTTGTCGGCAAGGGCGTATTTTCTGGTTTCTATGGGTGTAACGCCAAGCTGGTGAAGCAAGTATGAGGGCATCATTGAGTTAAAAGCACCAGTGTCAACCAAAGCCCACACAGGGGTCACAGACCCGCCATAGTGACGGCCTATGCCTATTTCCACCATGAATATGCCCATATCAGACGGCACCCGATCCAGCTTTACCGTCATCATTGCGGACACCTCTCATTAAGGAGAACTGTTCTCCTGGCGCTGCTGTTTCCAACAAAACCACTGGATTAAACCGCGTCGGGGCACAGTTCAATGTGCCCGAGGCAGTATTCCATAATGCAACTATCAGACTCCCCGACCTAGATGAAAGCTGGCTTTTCGAATACGCCGCCGACCAGCGGTTGCGCATCCAGACCCATCCAGTCTTCCGCGATGGTGGTGTAGATGCTGCGGAAGTCCAGGCTGGGTACCAGGTCGCCCTGCTCCAGATGTTCGGGGCGCAGGGACGGATATTCGCCGTACTCGCCGCCCTTGATGGGGTCGCCAACCATGAAGGCAACGCCGCCGGCACCGTGGTCGGTACCGGAGCCATTGTCATGGACTCGGCGGCCGAACTCAGTGAACATCAGCATGATTACATTGTCCGCGGCGTCGTTCTCCCGCAGGTCGTCGAAGAAGCTCTCCACCGCCTGGGAAACATCGGTCCACAGCTTGTCGTGCATGCCTACCTGGTTGGAGTGGCTGTCGAAGCTGCCGTGGTCGCAATAGAAGACGCGGGTGCCCAGGTTAGCCTGGTGCACCTGGGAGATGCCCTTCAGCTTGCCTGCTATGGTCGTGTCCGGATACTCGACGCTGGAGGAGTAAATCTCGGGGGCGACCTTCAGGATGTCGGCAGCCTTCATGGAGTCGAGACCTGTCTGGCCCAGGTAGTCCATTACGGCGCCGGTGCCGATAGTCGGGGAGTAGAGGCGGGTGAAGCGGTCAAGAATCTTGTCCCGCTGTTCGGCCTCGTTGATGCCGGTCAGCAGACCAAAGGAGTTAATGTCGTCCACGCAGGCAACCGGCACGGTGGGCAGGGCCAGGGCGCGGGGGAGGCTGGGGCCGAAGCTGACGGCGGTTACGACGTTCTCCTTGTTGGGGTCGATTACCTTGGTGGCGCGTCCCAGCCAGCCCTCGGTTCCCAGCTTGTCCGGCTCACAGGTGTGCCAAATGTCCATGGAGCGGAAGTGGGAGCGCGGGGAGTTGGCATAGCCCACGCCGTGGATAATGGCGACCTTGCCCTGGTCGTACATGTTCTTCAAGGGTCCCATGGTGGGGTGCATGCCGACCTTGTCGTTGAGCTTCAGAATCCGCTCATCGGCCACGCCCACTGCGGGACGGTTGTCGCGATAGAGGGAGTCGGTATAGGGAATGACCGTGTTCAGGTAGTCATTGCCGCCGGTAAGCTGCAGAACCACCAGCACGGGGTCTTTCTTGGTAGTGGCCATTGCCATTTCCTCCTGGAAAATTCTCGTTTCTCGTCTTGGCGGGGAATCATGAGCGGCTCTCATCCGGCCATGATTCCCTCATAGGCAATTCTTGATTTTAGGCGTACTGGTAGTCCCGCATGGAGACTATCAGCTGCAACAACTCTGAAACCCGCTGGGTGGACTCGGCCGCGTTGCTCCAGGTCAGGTTGCCGCCGGGGACGGCGTGGTCCAGCAGTTCCTGGCGGGACTCGGCGTTGACTTCCAGAGGGCCCATCAGGTCAAGGCAGGTGTCCACGAACTGCTCCGGGGTGACATCGCCCTGGGTGCGCAGCCGGCTAATCATGGACTGGATGCCGGGGCGGGACACATCACCGACCATGTCGGCGGTGAAGTTAATGCGGCGCATCAGGGAGCCGCTGTTAATCCACTCGGCGCCGGTGTGCCAACCCTCCACGCTGGGGGGATTGAGCAGGTCCTGGCCCATGTAGTTGGGCTGGCGGGAAAGATCGCCAATGCCGGGGGCCGGGAACTGGGAACCACCGACCAGCTTCAGGGTTCCAACCACTACCTCGGCCGGGCTCTTGAGCTTGGCGAAGCGGGCGTTCTTGAAGAAGTCGGAATTGAACAGGACCTTCAGAGTGGCGCGAATATCGTAGCCGGACTCGATGAAAGCGTCGGTCAGGGCGTCGACAGCGTCCTCGTCCACGGGAGGAGTCACGGCCCAGGCGGGAACCTGTGCCTCGTCGGCCACGAAGAAGTTGTAAAGGTGGCGGGCGATGAAGCCGGCGGTGGCCGGGTGCTGGCAGACGATTTCGATGATGTCGTCACCGTTGAAGTTGCCGGTCTCGCCCAGGAAGGTCTTTTCGCCGCCGTCGTGGTCTTCCGGCCGATACGCGAAGCGCCAGTCGTGGCGGCCCAGGGGACCGCGGGGGAGCTTGGCCTCGAAGGTCCAGCCGGTGAAGGCGCGGGAGCACTCGCGGACGTCAACCTCGGTGTAGTTGCCGACGCCCATGCTGAAGAGTTCCAGAAGCTCGCGGCCCCAGTTCTCGTTGACCGCATCGGCGTGGTTGTCGTTGTTGTCCAGCCAGTAGATCATGGCCGGGTTCTTCGCGATGGCGAGGAGCAGCTCCTTGTAGTTGCCCATGCCATTTTCGCGGAACAGGGTGATCATGTTCTGGATTTCGTCGTAGTGATCAACCTTGGAAACGCCGGTGGCGAAGACCTGGTGCCAGAAGAGGGACATCTTCTCTTCCAGGGGCCGTCGGGTGTTGATCATGAACCAGAGCCATTCGGCAGCGCCCATGCCGGGCAGGGTGCCGGGACGCCAGGTCCAGGGCTGGTAGCGCATCATTTCGAAGCGGTCCAGGGGCTCTTCGCTGGGGTTAAGCAGTTCGTCCACCACGGCATCGTAACCCTTCTCGCAGAGAGCTTCGAGCTCGTCGCGGGTGGCGCCAAAACCGGCGCGGCGCATAAGGTGGGCCATCAAGGCTATATCTTGACTCGCCATTGCCTATCCTCCTCCATGGAATTCTTCAATAACCATTGTAGCTTGCGAATGATTATAGTTGGGAGAATTATCGGTTATGGAGGGTTTGGTGTCAATTGGAAGCTAGCTGGGGATGTTTGCAAAACGCCCTCAAATTGGCTGACGCTTCTACTTGCGTTGGCCTACGTAATCTGAGACTCCGAAGGTACCTTCGGGGGGCTCAATGTGGCCTTGGTAAAATGTTCCTGCGAATAAGGGTTTTTCTTTGAGGTGCACATTGGCTACCGCTAGCGTGAGCGTTGAGGTGGCAATAAATGACATCCAAAGGTTACATTGGGAAAATCTGCTGTCGGGATATAGCGTCCATACGTGGCCACATTCAGATGCTATTTTCTTTAATTCATTGATCTTCTTCTCCTTTCTTCTATCCTGCATCCAAGTGTTAATGTCGAAGGTCAAACTTATTTTGATACCAATTACCCCTACCACAGCTGTAGCAAAATAGACGACTATTTTCCACCAAGGGACCAACAAGGTCTCCAGAATCGAGGATTCCATAGTTTCTCCGAGCGTCGTTAAGGAACGCTTTCCATCACTATTAAGAGGCCGCGGTACCAGGTCCCGCCGGGTGTCGCTATATTCTTGCTCCACGATTTTATTCCACACTTCCCCTTTGCCGGAACCATAACCCCTACGCATAAATCTTGAAATCGCTGCGAGGCTCACGTTTTTGGTAGAGTGGAGTTGGACACCATTATGCCCTGTTCTCGCTTTCTTATACCAACACTAATACGCACCGCCATTGTGGTTACTCTGTTTGCGGCGGGGTTGCTGGCCTTACTCACCCATGCCCAGCCGGCCCACGCCTGTTCGTGTGCCAGAAGCGGTTCGCCGTCCGAGGCAATGGAACATGCGGACATGGTGTTCGCGGGCCAAGTGTCTTCAATGGCAGTCCACCGCAAAAGCCCCTTCACTTTCTCCGGAGACGATCCCGTTACCGTGGAGTTCCAAGTCAACCAGGTCTGGAAGGGGCCGCGAAACGACGTTTTGACCGTCCAGACAGAATGGATGGAAATATCCTGCGGCTACGAGTTTGAGGAGGGCGGGAGGTATATTGTCTATGCCCACGAGGGTTGGACGGGTCTCTGCACCCGTACCAAGCCGACCTGGGGGGCCATTGTGGATTTTACGGTACTGGGCGAAGGTTGGAGACCGGGGCAGCCAATCGAACAGCCTGAAGTTACGGCGCCAGGTAGTACCGGCAGGGGAGCAGGTTGCGCCTTACCGGCGAGGGCCGACGTCGGCGCGGTTGACCTTGCGTTTCTGCTTCTGATGGGCATGGTTGCGGGTCTGGTTGTCCGCCGCCCCCCCTACAAATAATGAACGGTAGCCACCCCCTACCCCTGATGTAAAATGGCCCCCTAACCTGACACTTAACTGCAAAGGAGTTTTTCCATGATTGAGGTTTCCTTACAGATATAAAGAATTGCAAGTCTCCAGAAGACGGCCACGTACCGGCAGCAGGCCCTTTGACCGAATAGCTCCAAGAGAGGAAGATGAAGAGGAAGCCACCAACATCCATTCCGCGAACTGGAGGAAGAGAGATGGACATCTACCAGTTGGATTACGTCCTGCACGAACCTGAGGAGAGCGAAGGCTGGATGTACCTGGCGGAGGTCCCGGCTCTCCAGGGGTGCATGGCATGGGGAGATACCCCGGCAGAGACTTTGCAAGAGCTTCAGGATGTGGCCCGCACACTGATTGAACTTCGCAAGGAGAACGGAGAACCCATACCCGAAGAGCTGATTCGATACAGCAGCCCCAAGGGCAGTCTGACAATTACTGCATGACCTACGAGGAACTGCGCAGGAAGCTGGAGAGCCTCGGCTGCAGTTTCCAGCGGCAAGGCAGGGGATCCCACGAAATCTGGCTGAACCCGTCAAACGGGCTGCGAACTCCCATCCCCAGGCACGGGAACAGAGACCTGGCCACCGGAACCCTGCACCGCATCCGCAGAAACCTGGACATATCCAGGTCCGACTTCGACCGGGCATAGCCGCACCTCACGCTCCCTCTCTCCACACCTGTGGAGCAGCCAGCCGCAATGCACCCCCTGTAACAACTGAAAAAGAGAATCCTCAAAAGAGAGGGTTTCTCAACCCTGCTACAAATGGTGCTAGCTAGCCACTCCCCTACCCCTGATGTAAAATGGCCCCCTAACCTGACACTTAACCGCAAAGGAGTTTCCCCATGATTAAGGTTTCCTTCCTTTACGCCAACGAAGAGGGCAAGAATTTTAATATGGACTACTACACGGGCACGCATATGCCCATGGTGCACCAGCGGCTGGACTCGATGGGACTGCTGCGGAGCGAGATTGAGACCGGCGTAAGTTCCGCCGACCCCAACGCTCCGGCGCCCTTTGTCGCCGTGGGCAATCTTTACTTCAACACCACCGACGAGGTCCACGAGGGGTTCAAGACCCACGGTCGGGAGTTGATGGGCGACACGGCCAACTACACCGACATTCGCCCGCAAATCCAGATCAGCGAACTGGTTTAGTTTTCCCACGAATGGGCACGAATGTTCACTAACGGGTTTGTTTGGATTTGGAGTGACCGGCCTCAGGAACGCAGTCTTTGTCCGAATGAAATCGAGTGATAATATTCGTGCCCATTGGTATTTATTCGTGGATAGCGAGAAGAAATGATGAACGCCGCCTTTGACAACCTGGCCCAGCGGTTGGTCAAGGAGCACTGGGACTTTTACCCCACCGCCGGTTCCCGCATTGGCCGCCACGAGTATGACGGGCAACTGCCCGACCTGTCGGCGCACCGGATTACGCGACGCGTTGAGGAACTGAGGCGCGGCCTGGCCCAACTATCGGGACTGGCTGACAACAGGGGGGCGGGCGGCAACGGGAGTGAAGCAGAAGACCGGCTGACCCACCGGCTGCTGGAACTGTTTCTGCGGAGGGAGCTGTTCAACCTGGAGGAGATGCGGCCGCTGGAGAACAATCCCATGCGGCAGGTGGGCTACCTGAACGTGGGCGGCTACGTGAAGCGGGACTACGCTCCGCTGGCGGACCGGCTGCGCAGCGCAACCCAGGCCATGGAGCAGGCGCCTGACTTCCTGCAGATGGTTGATGCGGCCCTGACCGCTGAGGTGAGCCGTCCGGTGCTGGAGATGAGCATCGAGAGCTACCGGGGGATGAGCCGCTTTTACCGGGTGGACCTGGACCAGTCGGGTAGCGGCGTGGGCGACACCGAAACCCTGAGCCGGTTTGACCAGGCGCGGGAACGGGCGGCGCAGGCGTTGGACGGTTTTGTCGTAAAGCTGGAGGGGACGGCTGAACCAACTGCCGGAGGGAACCCAAGGGGACTTTGCCATCGGCTCCCGCCTGTACTCGGACATGCTGGCGTACGGGGAGGGCGTGAATGTACCGCTGAACGACCTGATCACCCTGGGCCAGGCCAACATGGAACGGAACCTGGAACTGCTGGCCGAGGCCACGGCGGCCATAGGGCCCGGGCGCAGCATTCGGGAGATTGTCGGGGAGATTGGCCGGAACCATCCCGCCGCCGTGGAACTGATACCGGAGACCCAGGCCATGCTGGAGGATATCCGGCAGTCGCTGCTGGACTTTGACATCATTTCCCTGCCCTCGGAGGACCGGTGCCAGGTTATTGAGACCCCCACTTACATGCGGTATGCCTTCGCCGCCATGGACAGCCCGGGATCGCTGGAGACCCAGGCCACCGTATCCTTCTACTATGTCACGCCGGTAGAGGATACGTGGACGGCCACCCAGGCAGAGGAGTGGCTGACCAACTTCAACTATGACACCCTGCGCATCGTGTCCATCCACGAGGTGTATCCCGGCCACTTTGTACACCACCTGCACAACAGCTACGGGCGCCCGTTGCCGCTGGTCAACCGGGTGACTTCCTCCTACGCCTTCACCGAGGGCTGGGCGCACTACACGGAAGAAATGATGCTGGAGACAGACTATGCCAAGGGGCAGGCGGCGTTGCTGGTAACGCAGTTGCTGGAGGCCCTGGTGCGGAACTGTCGCTACCTGTGTGCCCTGGGGATGCACACGCAGGGCATGACGGTAGACGAGGCCACCCGGTTCTTTATGGAAAACGCCTATATGGAGGAGCTGCCGGCGCGGCGGGAGGCACTGCGCGGGACGTTTGACCCGGGCTACCTGAACTACACACTGGGCAAGCTGATGATCCTGAAGCTGCGGGATGACTACCGGCGGGAACAGGGTGCGGCATATTCACTGAAGGGCTTCCACGACCGGTTGCTGTCCTATGGGGCGCCGCCGCTGCCGCTGTTGCGGGAGGTTATGCTGGCTGATCCGGGAGATGGGCCGTTGTAGACTGGAGGCGTCCAGAAGGGTTTATCCACGAAGAGAAGGAAGTGAGAGAAATGGCGGAAATATCGGCCACCATTCCGGACGAACTTGTTGAAGCCTTGGACGCAGCCTTGGCGGCAACCAACCAGAGCAGGAATGACCTGATACGGCAAGCCGTGGAAAGCTATCTGGAAGACCTGCAGGATGCGGCCTTGCCGATGGACCGACTGAACGATGAAAACGACAGTTTCCTCGACTGGGAAGAGGTAAAGCGTGACCTGCTCGGTCAGGATTAAGGAATACGCTGCCAAGCGACTAAAATGATTGGATCAACCTCATCCTCTTAGTATTACAACGACAGTTCAATGGGGATATTTCTAGATGCGCGCAAAGCCGACCGGCGCTTGGCATGGGAGAGACTGGATCGCTCGTTGCTATACTGCGTCTGCTTCAGCTACCGCAGCAGTTCAGCCGGCCCGAACCGTTCCCTGGGCAGCATCTCCAGCACCACCCGGTAGACCCCCGTTTACACGGTGGCAGGCTCTGCGGCCTCGTGATCCGGGGCATCTTTTCCCCCCCAAGCCTGCTGCAGGCTCAGCAGGAAGGCTCCGCCCAGCAGGCACAGGGCCACATGATGATGCCAGCCAGACCAGGTACGGGTCTCGTACTCGTCCAGGCCCACGTCGCTCTTTTCCGTCTTAAACTCCGTCGCAATGCGCCACATGGAGCCTCCCACGTATGCCAGGGCCTCCAACGGTGTATCCTCCGGAGCGTTGGACAGGTAGTAGCGGGGTTCGCTGCCATCCAGGTTCCGGCGGTAGACGGCCCAGTGGATTTCTCCGGGCTTCCTTTTGCTGCTGGGCCGCACCCGCTGGGCGCTGAACTGGTAAGTCCGGGGCCCCTGGCTTCCCTCGGCCACCGTGATCTCCTGCCAGGCATCTTCCGGCAATGCGTTGCTGCGCTCCCCCATGGTGCGCCGCTGACCGGCCACCAGCCTGGGCTTGGGAGGGCCGCCCCGTCCCCGGTAGACCAGGGTGGACCGCTCCGGTTCCGCCGGCCACACCGTAAATCCCTCCGGAACGTCCAGGACGTAGCACATCCCCAGGGCCGCCAGCCCCTCCCTGAAGGACGGCGATATCCCGAAGACGTCGTCTGCCGCAACCCAGCCGGCCTGCAGTTGCCCCCGCGCCAAGGCCCGCTCCAGCAACTCCAGGGCCAACGCCGTCTTCGACTGGTAGCCCTGCCTCTCTTGGGGCACACCCGCTGCCGCACAACGGTCTTTGTCGGACGTCCAGCTCTCCGGCAAATACAGTCCCTTGTCCACCAACGCCCGTCCCAGCGGACTGACATAGCCCAGGAACATCCCCGACTGGCAGTTGGCCACCTTGCCCAACCTGCCGCAGTACTGTCTCGCCACTCCCGCCGACTTCCTCCCCTGCTTGGGGAAATCGCTGCCGTCCAGCACCCACACCGCCTCAGGGTGCTCCAGTTTTGGCCCCAGGTATTCCTGCAGCCGCCCTATAACCGCGTCATCGTCCCAGGGAGAGTCGGTGAGAAACCGCTGCATACCCCGGGCGGAGTCAGGGACCGTCTCCGATAGATTCTCGGCGTTGCGCCGCTCCCCGGATTGAACCAGCAGGCCTGCAGATAATGGCCGCTGCGCTCCCGGGTCTCCCTCCGGCCAAACAGCCCAGCAAAGTAGGCGTGAAACTCCTGAAAGTCCTGGTATACCTGCTCGAAAGCTGCCGCATCCACTTCCCTGCCTCACCTGCCCAAGCCTGCCCAAACTTCCCAGTCATCTTTTCATGCCATATGTCGTTGTAATACTAGGTGCTGTCCAGGGATTATCTTCAGGCGGCCATCGGGGGACGGCGCAGGTTGGTGAATGGCGGCAGGTTCAAGAAGCAGTGACAACCAGAGTCAACGGCAACAGGTTAAGTAGAGAGTATGAACTTCAGGTAAAGCAAAGCCGCTAAGTGATACGGGAACATTTTACGAGAACCTTTCAATATTTCCAGGGGCTCTCTGGGTAGGCATGGTTACAGAATATTCCACACCCAGGAAGACTATTCAACGTCCCAATACTTGCAAACAGGCAAGAAGCTAAATGTGCCAAACGGAGGAATATCCAACCTTCCCGGCTACAAGCATGTTAGGTAGCTGGCCTCTAATTGCCCTTCTTGGGAAACCAGCCGACCCAAGGAATGGCCGGTGCCCCCATCCTTGACCCAAGCCGTGCCTCCGGGTAGGATTGTGCTACCAATACGGGATGCTTGGAGGCTACATTTCTATGCCCGCAAACTTTACTGAAGAATTTGTCGAGGTTGGCGGTTCAAAGGTGCAACTGCGCAAGGGAGGCTCCGGCGACCCCCTGCTGGTATTGCACGGCGCCGGCGGCAGTGGCGGCTGGCTGCGCTACCTCGACGCCCTGGCAGAGCGCTTTACCGTCTATCTTCCTTCCCACCCCGGCTTTGACGAATCGGAGCGGCCCGAGTGGATGGAGACCATGAACGACATGGCCTGCTTCTACAACTGGTTCGTGGAGAGCCAGGGTCTGCAGGGTTGCCGCGCCATGGGCTTTTCCATGGGTGGCTGGCTGGCCTCGGAGATGGTAGCGGCGGCGGGACCCGTCTTCAGCAAGCTGATGCTGGTGGGCTCCGTGGGCATCAAGCCCAACGAAGGCGAAATCGCTGACGTTTTCATCATTACCCCCGCCCAGGTTATCGACCTGCTGTTCCACGATCCGTCGCAGGCGCCCGAGTACGATCAGGTCTTCGGCCAGGCGCCCACGCCGGAAATGATGGCAATGCTGGAGCGCAATCGCGAAATGTCGGTGCGCATCTGCTGGAAGCCCTACATGCACGACCTCAGCCTGGCCAACCGTCTGGCCCGGGTCAACATTCCCACCTGCATCGTCTGGGGACGGAACGACAAGCTGGCCCCGGTGGAATGCGGCCACCTGTTCGAACAGGCCATCCCCGGCTCCGACCTCGTAGTCATAGACAACTGCGGCCACTTGCCCCAGATGGAAAAACCCGACGAGTTCCTGCAGGCCGCCAATTCGTTCCTGTAAACAGGAAAGGCAAGAATCAGGAGCTAAGAACTTTAGCTATCAGGGAATCCATTCTTAATTCCTGATTCGCAATTCTTAATTAACCAAGGGGGGCCATCGTGCTGCCACGATTCCGAGTTAACCTGGATGAAGCCATTTCCGTGTCCGGCGACGACCTCAAGGCTACAGTCGCCTCCATTTTCGAGAAGGTGGGTGTGCCGCCGGAGGATGCCGAGGTGGGTGCCGATGTGTTGGTGCTGGCCGACCTTCGGGGCGTTGACAGTCACGGCGTTTCCAACATGCTGCGGAGCTATCTGGGCGGCTACCAGCGGGGCGAAATCAACCCCCGGCCCAACATGAGCATTGTTCGGGAGACCGCCGCCACCGCCAGCGTCGATTCGGATCGGGGATTGGGCACCATCGTAACCCCCAAGGCCATGGAAATCGCCATCCGCAAGGCGAAGGAAGTGGGCGTTGGCATGGTCACCATTGGCAACTCCCGCCACCTGGGCATGGCCTCCTACCACGCCATGCTGGCCCTTGAACACGATATGATTGGCATCTGCATGACCAGCGCGCCGCCCCGCATGGTGCCAACCTTCGGCGCCGAGCCCCGGCTGGGCACCAACCCCATCGCGGTTGCCGTCCCCGCTCGCAACGAGCCGCCTTTCGTATTTGACGCCGCCACCAGCTCAGTGGCCCAGAACAAGATAGAAATTGCCCGCCGCCTGGGCGCCGACCTGGAGCCCGGCTGGCTGGCCACCGAGGACGGCACCCCCATCATGGAGGAAGTGCCCGTCCCCGAGACCTACCACCTGCTGCCCGTGGGCGCAACCCGCGAACTGGGCTCCCACAAGGGCTACGGCCTGGCCTGCGTGGTGGACATCTTCGCCGGAGTGCTCACCGGCTTCGGCTATGGCGCGGTGCCCGGGCGCCCCAACTTCGGCCACTATGTCGCCGCCTACAATATTTCCGGTTTCGACGACCCCGACCACTTCAAGGACGAGATGGACGGCTGGCTCCAGATGATGAAGAGCACCAAGCCGGCCCCGGGCCATGAGCGGGTGCTGGTAGCAGGCCAGCCCGAGGCTGAGATGGAAGCCGTCCGCCGCAAGGACGGTATTCCTCTGCATCCCGAGGTAGTCCAGTTTATGCGCGACACCTGCGCTGAGTTGTCGGTGCGGTGTTTGTTCTAGCGCTTCCGGAACACTCTCTGGCATTTCGAGGTACGCTGAATTTCGATGGCGTACCTCATTTTCATTTATTTAAGCGAGGGAGCCCATGAAAAGCAGCGAAAACCGCATATTGACTACCCATACCGGCAGCCTGCCCAGGCCGGAGGGGTTGGTGACCATGTTGGGCGCAGTGTCGCGGGGCGAGTCGGTGGACGATGATGCTTTCGACGCCGCAGCCCGCGAAGCTACCGCCCAGGTGGTCTCGGCCCAGTTGGCGGCCGGGGTGGACGTTATAAACAACGGTGAACAGTCCCGCGTCAGCTTCTCTACCTACGTCACCCAGCGGATGTCCGGCTTCGGCGGCGCCTGGGACCGGCGCGGCCACCGCGACCAGAACGAATTTCCCTCCATTATCCGTCCCCGCGTGGTCAACTTGACCCGGGGCATTCCCACCTGTGTTGGCCCGCTGGCGTACGAGCGGCTGGACCTGGTGGAGCGAGAGTGTCAGCAGTTCCTGGAAGCCGTCAATGCCGTCAATGGTACTGAAGCCCAGCCGGAAGACCTGTTTATGACCGCCGCCTCGCCCGGTGTTGTTGCCCTGACCCTGGCCAACCGCTACTACGACAGCCACGAGGACTATGTCTTCGCCCTTGCCGACGAATTGCGCAAGGAGTACGAGATAATCGTCTCCCATGGCCTCACATTACAACTGGACTGTCCCGACCTGGCCATGGAGCGGCACATCACGTACCAGGACGAACCCGTATCAGCGTTTCAGGATGTTGTGGCCCTGCATATCCGGGCCATCAACCATGCCATTGCCAACATTCCCCGCGAGCAGGTGCGGCTGCACGCCTGCTGGGGCAACAGCGAAGGCCCCCACGTATACGATGTGCCGCTGGAGGATATCGTTGACCTGCTCTACGAGGCCAATGTAGGCGCGCTGGTGCTGGAAATGGCAAACCCGCGCCACGCCCACGAGCATCGCATCTATCGAGACCACCCGTTTCCAGAAAGGACGCTTCTGGTTGCCGGTGTCATCGACACCAAGACCAACTACGTGGAGCATCCCCGTTTGGTTGCCGACCGATTGCTTCAGGCCGTTGCCGCCACCGGAGGCGACCCTACCCGAGTCCTGGCCGGAACCGACTGTGGCTTCGACACCTCCGCCGGCTCCAACCGGGTAGACCCGGGCATAGTCTGGCTGAAGCTGCGGGCAATGCGAGAAGGGGCGGAGATTGCCAGCCGGGAGTTGTTTTAGGGGCGGTAAGTAAACCGCGGAGAATCCTTCGTATACCCCTTGATATCCCCATTATTCTCACAGGGGTTCGATTCAAGCGGTCGAAATGGAAAAACCATTTACTTGGATACAGCTGATTTTATACACAGCGGTGGGAATCTCTGTGGTTCTTCTCGCGGGCTTGGCATTACTAATCATGAACTTTGTTCAAATGAGGAATGAACGGGTAGAGTGGCCCCCTCTGACCATGTATTACAACCGGGAAACTCGGAGTGAAGGCCAGTCCTTCTTGATCAAGATGCGTCTCGACCATAATTCCCCTGACAGTTGGACCCAGGAAATTATAAAAGGACGTGTATACGACACCCGTTGGGGAAGTTTTGACCAAACCGGCTCATATGACAGGCTCGAAGGCCGGACATTCACCACCTACAGCGCCACAACCGGGCTGTCCGAGACTGAAACCGTACCAGAGGGCACAAGAATGGTAACCGAATGGTCCTCGGTGCCGGTACAAGTCTCCATGTTTGACCATCTGCTCGGGATAATTCCTGAGACAGTTATCACGCAGACACGGGTGTGTTTTCGAGACGACTGCACCGACAACGCCCCCGGCTGGAAATACGTCGTTGGTAGCCAGACGTACATCATCGCCGATGACGCCCGAGGTATTCCCATCCAGAAAAACAACTTCGTAATTGACGAAATCCTGGTGCACGCCGATCAAGTACCCTTGATGCCATAAGGTGCGAGTCAGGGTGATGGTTAGAGTTGCCCTGAACATCGGGCTCTCCCCTGCAATTGGTCGCGCGTTCGCCTCCTTCCGAACATCAAGCAGTAAGTAACAGGAGCTGGCGCCATCTTGTTTTGAAGGACATTCCAGGGGGGCAGGAGCACTGGAGTCTGCATCTTCGTGTACGGCTAGACGAGGTCAAAACTGACAATTAGCCCCAAAACCCGAACACTTGTACTGAATCCGTCGCCTTCTAACCCATAAAGTTAGGGGCCGATTGGCTTGTACGGCAGACATAAATAGGTGTTCTCCACTATTTAAACCCCATAAGACCCCATAAAAAACTTGACAGTTATGGGGGCTGACAGGTATCATGTCACATCCGCGAGACATACCACTCACCCATCAGCATCTCCCGCTGACGGCGGTGAGCATGGATACCAGAGAACTTTTGGCAACTTACCAGTCCCAGGCGGGCGACCTGTTGGCCCAAGCCGAAGCCCTAGAACTTCAAGCCCATGATCTGCGGATCAAACGGGCCACGCTCCTGGAAGCGGCGGACCTGCTGCGGCCCCTGGTCAACGAAGACCCCGAGGACCTGTCCGACGTGATCGCGGATTTCACCCGTTGCGTTAATCATGCCGAACGAATTGTCCGCATCGCACGAGCTGCCCCGCACAAACTCTTAAATACTACCAGGGTCGCCCAGTACCTGCTGGATCACGAGCAGACCAAGGGGAACTTCACGAGCTTGCGCCGGGAGGTTGCCCGGGCCTTTACCACGCACTCTGACGATTTCGAGAAGGTCAGCGCCGGTACCTATCGTTACCGTGGGGATGCCCCAGTAGCAGTTGGAAAGCCGGTGGACGCGACCAGCTAAGCCTGGCGACAGGATTACCGACACATAGACGTAGGAGGTATTGCCGACTGAACAGGACTACAAACTTTTACCACTGAGAGCCAGGGTGCCAAGGGTGACTGTCCCGTAGGCGACCAGTAAAACGGCCTCAGAAGGGACGGCCCTAATGCGATTACCCCATGGCCCCTACACAGACTTACAACAACTCCTGGCTGTCCTGGACGACTCGGCGCTGCTGGAGCGCCTCCAGGGATACCGCCACACTGGACGCCCCGGCTGGTCCCTGCGAGCGCTTTGGAGTTCATACACTTGCGTCCTTCACTTGGACTTGCCCCACACCAACGCGCTGATTCGCCGGTTGAATGATCCCGCACTCCCTCGGCTGTCTGGGGTTCGGCGAGCCGACGGGCTGCCCTGCGGCGCACCTTCAACGCTTCGTCCGCCGCCTGGCCGACCACAACGACCTGCTGGCCCACTGCTTCACTCCCTGACTGACCAATGCGGGAGCTCCTGCCCCGGCTTTGGGGACGAGATAGCTTTGAACGCCACCGCAGTCCGCAGCACTCCAATCCGCCCAAAAAACAAGGTGACACACACTAACTATGGCTTGCCCAGCGACCCCGAAGCACGGTGGTGGCGTCAAGCACTCTGTCAGGTCCAAGAACGTGAGAGTACGGAGTGTCTTTTTTCGCTACAAGGTCCCTATGGTTTGCTGACTCCCACCCATGACCTGCCTATCACCTTCCAGGTCGACCGCTGGGCAACCGAACGACTACTCCCCCTGAGGGCTTCCGTCCGTATGGACCAGTCATTTGCGACCTCGTACGACTGGTTCGCTCCCCAGGTGGCACTGGCTGACCCGAGGTTATGACGGCCAAGACCAACTTTGTGAATATCTTAACTAGTAGTTAGTCCAAGGGAGAACTGTCAGGCATAGCAATAGCAGGAGGCAGTGGGAGCGTTATAAGGTACGCGCGGTGTACGGGTAAGTGGGAAGGTGAGGGGTCCATGGTGCAGAAGAAATAAATGAGGTCAGGCTCTCATCAGAGGAAAAGGTCATCTGCGGAAAGTGGTCCGGTCGGGCCGGAGTTCGGCCCAGGCGATCACCCGGGCACGCATTCTGCTGAAGGTGGATGAGGGCTGGACGGCTGCCCAAGTAGCAACGGCCCTGGACATCTCGGAGCGGACGGTAATACGAGCCAGGAAGCGGTATGCGCAAGAGGGGTTGGAGGAACGCTGCACCGGCGCAACCAGGTCAACCGGTACCGGAAGCTGGACGAACGTGGGGAAGCTCATCTGATTGCCCTGGCCTGCAGCCCAGCGCCCAGGGCCACGACCACTGGACCCTGCGACTTCTGGCGGGAAGACGGTGGAACTGGGTCTGGTGGAGTCTTGTCCCACGAGACGGTGCGGCTACACTTGAAAAAAAACTGCGCTCTCAAGCCCACGTTCTGCACGGGGCAGGCTGTGGCAGAAGCAGCAGTGGTGAGTCACATCCCCAAGGTGAGTCCGCACTACTTCGTGCCCACATGGAGGATGTCTGGACTTGTACGCCGCGCCCTACGATCCCCGCGGCGGCCGGTGTGTCTGCTTCGACCGAGGGCCACGTTCCACCAGTTGCTGCCGATTCCCGTCGTCCCTGCCAGCGGCCCGGGACGCCCCAGCGAGAGGACTACGCAGAGTACGTGAGCGTGCGAAAGCGCAGCATGCACACTGTGTCACGCACCTGCGAGCCCAGGGCTGGCATTGGCGGCACGTGGCTATCACCAGGCCGCGTACAGCATGGACTATCGCCCTTCAGATGCGCTGCTGGTGGACCAAGCCTACCCAGATGCCGTACCGGTGGTCCGCAAGTGGTGCTGGACAATTTGAACACGCAGTCGGACGGCGGCGCTCTATGAGGCTTCCCGCCGTGCGAGGCTCGGCGCATCGCCAGAGCGAACTGGAGTTCACTACACACACACGCCCCAAAGCACGGGAGCTGGCTGAATTGGCGGAGATTGGTTCAGCGTCCTGGCCGGGCACGCCTGCGGGGAACGCTACCCCCCGAACCGGACAGCCTGGAGAGGTCGGTGATGCCAACGTGTCAGAAGCGCAAAACGCGGTGGCATCCCGATCAATTGCGATTTAACCACCCAAAAGGCCAGAACCAAAACTCCCAGGCTATATCCTGACCACTGCTTACTTTGGACGAATCCTAGGGGGCACGGTATTAGACCCCGAATCTACATATCAAAAGCCGTGGGGGGGTGGGGGGGGGGTTGAGGTGGGTGTGGGTGGGTTGGGTGGGGGGGGGGGTGTGTGTGGGTGGGATTGTGGTGGGGGGGGGGGGTCCACTGCAACTGTTATTACGGCTTTCAACGAGGACATCTTGCCGCTGTTGGCCTTTGTAACGTGGCCGATTGATACTGGTGCAGGACGGGGCGGGGCAGTATGTCTACCGCTGCCAGTCGGGGTTTGGCTGCCATCTCAAGGATGGGCTCCACTCGGGCATTTTGCATTGCGATAAAACCGTGATCCTGGAAGACCCTGCGGCACATTTGCGAGTCTTGGGCGGCAAGACCCGGCGAGGCAGTGAGGAATGGCACGATCTATACAGCAAGCGGTGGTCTGTGGAACGAGTTTTCAAATCCATTAAAGAGTCTAGGCGGTTGGAGGAACATTGCGTCCGAGGGCTCAAGTACATCACGTTGCACGCACTGATGTCTACGTTGACCTATCAGGCCACGGCCTTGGTGAAAGTGCTGGCTGGGGAGCAGGACAATATGCGTTGGATGGTGAGGCGGGTTGCATGATAGAGAGCGCCGGGCAATTGGTATTTATTGGTAAGATGATACCATACTATATTAAGAAGGGGGACACTTATGGCTAGGATGACGGCGGTGGAGATAGCGAAACAGGTTAGGATAACCAGCGACGGGATAAAGAGAGCCAAAGAGCAAGAGGTGACGGACACGCTCAGCGAGGTAGATATGGCGGGGTTCTTTGATCGTGTATCCCCGCTCGTGGAAGCTGGTTGGACGAGGCCGGAGCCAGAGTGGCCTCGTCCTGTGGTGGTTCGCAACGTCACCGACGAATGCGTCTTCGCAGTCCTTCCAGAAGAAGATGGTGTGCGACTCCAACTTATGCTTGTTGGCCTGGACCGGCAAGAAGACCCCTACTTTGACGCCGCCGGTGAAATCCTGTCGTTTGTGGCTGAAGTCGAGAAGGAACTATCCGCGATTATCGCGTAGGAACTGGTCGATCTGGTTAGCTAAGTCTTCTACTCTAGCCTCGAACTGCTGGATTGGCATTACTCTTTCACTGAGGTTCCGTCTCTCCTGAAGGATCGTGCGGAGCCTATCTGACATGTGTTCTAGTTGCTTTTCTAATGCTTGTTCCCGAACTGTCGCCATAGAGTTCCTCCCACAAATTTACTGGTGCCCTTGGGCATTTCTAGGTTTGGTGCTGATTGTCAAGGGCGGCGGAATAGTGGGCCATTGTGGCGGCAGAAAAGTGTACCACCTGGCGTGAATGGCCAGCATAAATGTCCACGCTAATTGCTCATGGGAAACGTCCCGCCGCCGGGCAGTGACCGGGGGTAAGGGGGAGCCGTTCTGGTAGGAGCTAGACGTCTTCTGGGCAGTCTGGAGACTGGGGACCGGCGTCCTGCCGGCTGCCCTTGAGGCGGTAGCTGTCGCCGTTCATCTCCAGGATGTGGACGTGGTGGGTGAGGCGGTCCAGCAGGGCCCCGGTGAGCCGTTCGGAGCCGAACACGTCGGTCCACTCGTCGAAGGGCAGGTTGGTGGTGACCAGGACGGAGCCCCGTTCGTAGCGCTGGCTGAAGACCTCGAAGAGGAGTTCCGCGCCGGTGGTGGACCGGGGCACGAAGCCCAGTTCGTCGATGATCAGCAGTCTGAGGCGGGCCAGTTGCCGCTGCAGGTTGAGCAGGCGGCGGTCGTCCCGGGCCTCCATGAGTTCGTGGACCAGGGCCGCGGCGGTGGTGAAGCCCACGGACATCCCCCGCTGGCAGGCAGCCAGGCCCAGACCCAGGGCGACGTGGGTCTTGCCGGTGCCGCTGTTGCCGACGGCGATGACGTTCTCCCTATCCTCGATGTACTCGCACCGGGCCAGTTCCATGACCAGGGCCTTGTTCACCGAAGGAATGGCCAGGAAGTCGAAGGTGTCCAGGCTTTTGACCGCGAGGAAGTGCGCGGCCCGGATCCGGCGCTCTACCATGCGCTGGTGGCGGTCGATGAGTTCCAGTTCGGCCAGCCTGAGCAGGTAGTCGGGATGGTCCACTCCCTCGGCGGCGCACTGGGCGGCCAGCTTGCGGTACTCCCTGAGGAAGGTGGGCAGCCGTAGTTCCTTCAGGTGGTGCTCCAGGAGCAGCGTTGACCGGTTGCTCATGCCGCCCTCCCCGAGCAGCAGGGCCATGTAGTCCGTGGCGCTGGTGGTCTTCACCGTCACCCGGGGCAGGTAGGGATAGAGGTCGAGATCCAGCCGGGGCGGCCTGCCTTCCAGGCGGCACAGCAGCAGGTGCTTCACGGCGTCGAAGCTGATGGCGCCCAGCCGGAGGGCGTCCTGCACCGCGTGGTGGACCTCCTGGTGGAGAAGGTTTCCATGAGCCGGAGCACCTGGACGAATTCCCGCTTGCCCCTCCGTCCCATCCTGGACTCCAGCAGGCGGCGCAGCGTCTGATACTCCTCGGGTAAATCCCACCCCTGCAGGGGCGCGGCCTGGTCCAGGGCCGCCGTCTTCCGCTCCAACAGGGGCAGGTAGTGGATGGGATCGAAGACGAAGTCGTCCCTTCTCGTAGGAGCGGGGGTGTCTGGCAATGACCTCAGCGCCGCAGCTGATCACCACCTCATTCACGTAGCCCTTTACCAGCACGTCCCGGTGTCCGTAGGCCACCGGCGCCGAGTAGTCGTTGGTGCGGTACCGTACCAGGGACAGGGAACTCACCCGGCTGGCCTGCTTGTCGCAGGCGTCATAGGGCACGGCGGGCAGGGGCAGCAGGGCTTCCAGGTCCCGCTCCATCCGCTGGCCGATGGTCTCATCGTGGCCCCTGAGCCTGGCGTCCATCCGACCCAGACACTTCTGCTCCAGGTGGGCATTCAAGGCGTCAAAGCTCTGGAAGGACGGCACCGGGTACCAGGAAGTTGCGCCGCACGTAGCCCACCATCCCCTCCACCTTCCCCTTGTCATTGCCCTTGCCAGGTCTCCCGAACCGGTCCTCGAACAGGTAGTGGGACTGCAGCTCGGTGAAGGAACGGGTGCGCTGTCTTCGGCCGTCGCCCAGAATCCGGGCCACCGCCAGCTTGGTGTTGTCGTACAGGATGCTCTGGGGCACGCCGCCCAGGAAGGCGAAGGCCGAGACGTGGCCGTCCAGGAAAGGCCTCGGTGGTCTCCGACGGATAGGCCTTCATGAAGCAGCCGTCGCTGTGGGGCAGGTCCAGCACCAGGTAGTGCACCTTCCGCTCCACCCCGGCGATGACCGCCACTGCCTCCCCGAAGTCGCACTGGGCGTGGCCCGGCGGGTGGGACAAGGGGCACGAACATCTCCTGGGTCCGCCGCCGGTGCTCCCTGACGTAGTCCTTGACCGTCGTGTATCCGCCGTCGAACCCGTGCTCATCCCGCAGCCGCTCAAAGATCCGCTTGGCCGTGTGGCGCTGCTTCCTGGGGACCTGGCGGTCAGCTTCCAGGATGGCGTCAATTACCCCGGTGAAGGGCTCAAGCTTGGGCCGGCGGGGTGGGTCCTGGCGTCGGTACCCTGGCGGTACCGAGTAGGCCAGCATCTTGCGCACCGTGTCCCGGTGCAGGCCGAAACACCCGGGAGGCTTCCCGAACGCTCATCCCTTCCACCATGCAGGCCCGGCGAACCCGCGCGTACATCTCCACTGCAAACATCCATCGCACCTTCCATAGACTGATACTCAGCCTTACGGAAGGCGGTGGACGGTACGATTTCCCGCCGCCATAATTCAGCCAGCAGAGCCGCCCACGTGGTCCACTTTACCTCCGCCTTTTGTTTTTTTTTTTTTTCCTTTTCTTCCCCCCCCCCTCCCCCCCCCCCCCACCCCCTGGCTGCCTCGGTACTTGGGCCCCTCGTCCTCCCCGTCTCCCTTTTCTCCTTTCTTGGCTCCCTTTGTCTTGTCTGGTCTCCTCTCCTCCCTTCACTTCCCCTGCCCCGCCCGCCCCTCGCTCGCCCTTCTTCCCTTCCTCCCCCCCCCCTTTCTTTCGTGCCCGGCGCCGTCCTGCAGATGTTCTCTCTTTTTCCCCCTTTTCATCCCTTCCTTATTTTCCCTCTTCTTTCTCTGTCGTTTCCGGCTCTCGCTCTTCTCCCCGGGTTCTCCTTCCTTCTTGTCCCCCCGCGGCTTCTCTCCCTCTTCATCCGCCCTTTCCCTCTCTTTCCTCCTCGGGTCCCTACCTCTAGAGGCTCCGTCTGAGGCGCGATTGCCGTGTGAGTGGGTGTCCGTACCCTACCCGCCCTCGTCCTTTCTCCTAGGCCACGGGAAGGAAGACTTGGCCTGCGTTTTGGTCCCACGGGCAGGGACGACCCGCCCCGGGCCAGGGACGAGAGACGAGCATGAAGACAAAGAGAGAGCGAAGTCGCAGGCAAAGTCCTAAAAAGAGAGAATGAAGCACGGTGGCAGAGAGCCACCAACGTTTCGGCCGTCCTCTCTTCCCTGTTCCCTCCTTGCCCTTTTTCCCCCCTCCCCCCCCCTTCCTCCTGTTGCTATTTTACGCAACCAAAGTTGTAGCCAAACTGCCAATCTGATATATTGAACATCCATATTTTGGAGGGGTCGCATAGTGGTCTAGTGCGGGCGCCTGCTAAGCGCTTATCCTGGGAAACCGGGATCGCGGGTTCGAATCCCGCCCCCTCCGCCACTGAATCAATTCGTTAAGCCTCCATTCCCCCGGCTCTTCCCCATTTTTGTATTTGGCAAATCCCCTCTTGTAGTCCCCAGAGGTCTCAATGAGGCCTGTGAAATGCGGACCAGTTCGCAACTTGCAGGTACACAAAGGTCAGAAGGCCCGCAATCCAGAGTGATTAGGACACCATAGTTGCCAGATGGGCGACCATTGTCACACCTGGATGGTAGGAGCGGAGATGGCGTTCAAGGATGTTCACAGAGTGAAGACGGGGGAAGTGGTCCGGCGCTGGCCGGTGGGCAGCTAAGCATAGGGACGGTGACAGGGCTGTCCCGCGAAACGGTGCGGAGGTGTCTGGAAGCTGCTCGGGAGGGGTGGTTCAGGAAAGGCCAGCCCCCACCGAAGGTCAGCTAAGCTTGCTGGCGTCGGGAAGCCGTTCGGGCCCACGAACGAGGGAAGCGCCCAGCGTGGAACCGCTGGCACCGTGGAAGTGCGAGCGACGCTTAATCCAGTCGCCTGATGTTCGGCATACCGAGCGCGGTGATGAAACTGACTGCACACAGTATTGCGCCGTTGATCAGCAGAGCTCTCTGAGCACCCACGACTCCTGCCAGCGCTCCGACCCCCACGTGGCCCACTGGAGCGAATCCGATGCTCAGCACCCAGGAACCCATGGCGCGCCCCCGTTCCTCGTCGGACACAAGCTCCTGCATTATAGTCTTGTAGAGGGTATCGACGGCCATGGCGCAGGCGTTGACGAACAACAATACACCCAGGAAGAAATAGATGTTGCCGGACACTGAGAACGCCATCAGTCCCCCGCCAAAACCTGCGGCCGTGGCAAACATCATCAATCCCTTCTTCCTGGAAGTCACGAGCCCGGCCAGCAGCCCCAGCCCCAGCAGCCCTCCGGTCTGGCGTACTGCGGTCATAATGCCCAGCCCCGTAGGTCCTACGTGAACTACCTCCTTGGCAAACACCGGCAGCAGGGTCATATGGGTAAAACCGAGCACCTCCGTGGCTGCCGTCAGGCACATGAGGGCCAGCAGAAAGCGACGGCTACGGACCAGGCTGACATAGCCCGTCAGATTCCCCAGTACCGATGTTACGGACGAACGGACCGAGCGGCCCGGGTTGCCGAGGGCCAGGGTTGCGGCGGCGGCACACAGATAGCAGACCCCCGCCGCCACGAATTGCCAGCCAGTTCCCGCAACCTCAATCAACGCCCCGGAAACGAGGGACCCTACGATGCCACCGCCTTGCATGGCCATCGATCCAAGGGCCAGCCCGTTCAGAGAAAGTCCGGAGCCCACGATGTCAATGGTATAAGTCTGCCGAACCGTTATGGTGAAGGCCAACATGCTGCCGAGGGCACCCACCAGCGCGATCACGACCCAGACGTTGGTCAGACCTCCCAGGAGCAACAGGGCCATAACCAGTGCGGCTGCGGCTGCCCCCAGGTTGCCGATTCGCAGCAGCAACCGCCGCTCCCAGCGATCGGTGATTGCCCCGGACAATATCCCGAACAGGAAAAAGGGCAACATCCGGGCTGCGGCTCCCACGCCCACCATCAACTCCGAACCGGTAAGCTCGAAGATAAGCCACCCCACCGAAACCTGCTCCATCCCTGTGGCCAGGGAGTAGAGGAGCGTAGATGCCCAGAGAAGGCGGAAGTCCCTGATGCGCAGGGAGGTTGCCCAGTTCCCAATTCCTGTACCTGTCATTGGCCGATGATACACCTACACCAACGCGACTCCTAATGAGGTACCAATGGTCTATTTCCAGCCAGACTTTGGGCTCGTGTCAGGCCATCCAGGCCTGAATAGCAGCTCAGGTGGGCTTCCGTACAATGCTTCTAGTAGACTGACACAGTTGGATTGATGGGGGATCAGGTACAATGGTTCAGTAGAGAAAAGGTGGAGGAGTGAGGTGGGAGTGATGGTAAAGAAGTACCGAGTGGAGTTGGGGGAGGAGGAGCGGCAGGTGCTGAAGGCTCTGGTATCCAGGGGGAGGGCGGCGGCCTACCGGCAGACCCATGCCCGGATTCTGCTGTTAAGCGATGAGAACCAGGCGGAAGGGCCGATGAAGGACGAGGAGATAGCCCGGTCCCTGAAGGTGGGGAGGGCGACGGTGGAGCGAGTGCGGCGGCGTTGCGTGGAAGATGGTCTGGAGCGTGCCCTGGGGCGCAAGGAACAACTGAACCGGCCGCAGAAACGACTGGATGGTCAGGGAGAGGCCTACCTGGTGGCGCTGGCCTGCGGCGACCCACCGGAGGGGCGGTCCAGTTGGACGCTGAAGTTGCTGGCGAACCGGCTGGTGGAATGCGAGATAGTGGAGAGGGTCAGTTCCGAGACGGTGCGCCGGACCTTGAAAAAAACAAACTCAAGCCCTGGCTGAAGGAATGCTGGTGCATCCCGCCCCAAGGCAGCGCCGAGTTCGTGTGCGCCATGGAGGACGTGCTGGAGGTCTACCACCGCCAGTATGAGGACAACGAAGTGCTGGTATGTCTGGACGAAACCAGCAAGCAGCAGGTGCGGGAGACCCGCCCGCCTCGGCCGCCGCGTCCTGGGGCGGTCCAGGCTTATGACCACGAATACCAGCGCAACGGGGTGAGCAACCTGTTCATGGTGTTCGCGCCCCTGGAGGGCTGGCGGAGGGTCGAGGTGACGGAGCGCCGGACTAAAGTCGATTGGGCGCGCCAGGTCAAGCAACTGGTGGACCAGGACTATCCCGACAAGGATCGTATCGTGCTGGTAATGGACAACCTGAACACCCATCATCCCAGCTCATTATATGATGCCTTTGAACCCGCGGAGGCCCGGCGCATAGCTCAACGGTTGGAGATTCACCATACCCCCAAGCACGGCAGTTGGCTAAACATGGCCGAAATAGAATTGGGGGTGCTGGGACGCCAATGCCTGGACCGGCGGATTGCCGACCGGGAAACCCTGAGGGCAGAAACCGGAGCCTGGCAAACACGGCGGAACCGAGAAGCAGTCCAAGTGGACTGGCGCTTCACCACCTCCGATGCACGCATCAAACTAAAGTCCCTTTACCCATCGCTACAGCTGTGTTGACCTACTAGTGACCAGCCAGCCCCGTACAGGCCTGAAATGCCCTGCCGGAAGCACGGCGCTAAAGTGGTATCATTGGCTTGGCCCTACTCGGGAAAGGAGGGATTGACGTGCCATTTGGAAATAACGACTGGCTGGCCCTGACGGACGAAAGTACCATTGAGCCTGCAATCCCGATTTGCGACCCGCATCACCATTTCTGGGACCAACGGCTACAGAGTATTCCCTACCAGCGATACCTGCTGCACGAACTGATGGGTGACCTGTCCTCCGGGCACAATGTCCGGTCAACAGTTTTTGTAGAAGCCCGGTCGATGTATCGTGCCTCTGGGCCGGAGGAGTTGCGGCCGGTTGGAGAGGTGGAGTTTGTACAAGGTTTAGCCGCGGCCAGCGCCAGTGGCATCTACGGCGAGGTAAGAGCCGCGGCGGCCATAGTAGGTCACGCCGACCTGAAGTTGGGCGAGGGCGTGGCGCCGGTGTTGGAGACCCTGCAGGCGGCCAGTCTCAACCGCTTCAAGGGCATCCGCCACAACGTTACCTGGAGCCCGGACCCGTCCATCGAAGATCGGGAAACCCAGGGAATCATGGCCAACGACTCCTTCAGGGCCGGCGCCCGGGTTTTGGCTGGAATGGGGCTGTCGCTGGACGTTATGCTTTCCTTTCCGCAATTGAACGAGTTGGCCGACTTGGCCAGGGCGCTGCCAGGCTTGCCCATCGTCCTTAACCACATGGGTGGGGTCAGCAGGACTGGAATCTACGCGGGGCGGGACGACGAAGTTATCCCTGCGTGGCGGGACGGTATCCGCGCCGTGGCCCAATGTCCCAATGTTGTCTGCAAGCTTGGGGGAATGGGAATGCCCCGCTGGGGGTTCGGCTGGCACGCCCGGGATATTCCCATAGGTTCTGAGGAGCTTTCCGACTCCATGGCGCCGTGGATGAACTACTGTATCGAGCAATTTGGGCCGGAACGTTGCATGTTCGAGAGCAACTTCCCGCCGGACAAGGTCTCCTTTTCCTACAACGTGATGTACAACGCATTCAAGCTCCTCTCGCAGGGCTACAGTCCTGACGAGCGGGCCAACCTGTTCCATGACTCAGCGGTTCGGGCGTACCGCATTGCAACGTAAATCTGAGCGCCTTGAGCAAGTCACAGAAGGCTTGTGCCCGGACAAGTGACTGACGATCCCACTTGCCTCCTGTTGCGACAGAAGTTATTCAGTCTCTTGCCGGCAGTGGTAGCCAGGATTCCCAGGTTTATCAGCAGCGCAACTTCGGAAGCCAACAGGGCTCCGATTGCTTCAGGGGTTTTCGGGGGCAGTCCGAATCGGAGCAAACGCCACTTCCGAAAGTGACCATGCACGGAGAACCGGCCCGGACTTGGAAACACACTTCCGCCGATCCTACCGGAGCGGTCTGTCCACGATGGCGCTCTGGACTTATTTCACTGATAAATCTCTTCGCCGCGCTGCAGCCGGAGAGCTATCTGGTAGGTCTGACCTTCGGCCCGGGGCGTCGGGGAGTGGGCCGCGAGGAACCTGGACAACCCGATCATCACGTGCCGCCCGGATTCCGTGCCTTGTCGCTCATCGAATTGTTTGAATGCCGCTTCGGCGATCTGGAATGAGTGGAAGTTGGCGTCCTCTCGCAGCATCATACGGCCCAGGGTGGCCGTCAGGTCTGCCGGATTGCCATCGCCGGCCAGGTAACCCGACACGGCCTGGGCGGTTTCCTCCACCTGCTGCCGGACGTCCACCATCTCCAATATTCGGTCGAGTTGCTCTGCGGGGAAATCCGCGCTGGGTCCAGCATCGGGCAACCTCTGGGGCGGCATATTGAGGAACCGGTCCAGGTAGATGCTCATCGCCACGTCAAAAACTCCCCGCATTAACTCAGGAGTCGGCGTTCGTTTTAAAGCCTGGTGCAAAGCGTTGGCCGCAGTAAGGGTATTGTGCACCGTGTCCCAGTCGCGGAACTCGTTGGAGGTGTGGAAGTGAGCCATGCGTAGAAAGGCAGCATGGGCGACAGCAGATCCAAGCTGACCGGCGGTAGCCCCTTTGGCTATAGCCTCCTTAATCCCCACCATAATCTCGTCAGGTGAGTCGCCTAGCATCTGGAATGCCAGGGAGTCGGCGTCGTCCCAGTTGCCGGAGTGGTTTCGGCCCTGCTCAAGAAGGCCAGGAAGCTGCTCCCTCGCTTCCCAGACCATCGAAGCAATGTCGATGGGATCCCGCCACTGGCTGAGCTCCTGGCTTCGGCGTGCCCGGGCCATCCCATGCACCAGGCTGGGCAGCACCTGCCCAGCTATCTCCCAGCCCAGGTGGCCCAGTAACTCGACAGCCTTGTTGGCGAAGTCCAAAACATGCCCGCCGTCCAGGTAGATGTGGTCGGTGGCAGCGGCGAACATCATGCTGGCAATGTCTTCCCTGGAAATCCCGCACTCTATGGCCGTGATGAGGCACCGCTCGGCGCCCTCAGCATCCCTGACGTTTATGAAATTTCGGAACCATCCAGCGAAAACCTCCGGGCGGGGTTCCGCGGTGGGCAACGGTTCTACCGAGAAGCGGGGAGGCTTGCCTGCACATTCCCGGGCGACGTGAAGCAAGCCCTGATACAGGGCTCTGGGGCGGTCCTCTACTTGCAGATGCGGCATCATATTGGCGGTGCAGGTCAGGATAGTCATAGCTGCGCCCCACCCATCGGCAGAATAGGTGGTGCCGAACCGAGTGCCTGTTCGCAGCGGCTCCAGGTAATCGGAGCCTGCGGCCTGCAAGCCCAGCACCGCCTTGGCTATGACCAGCCGCAGGTTATGCTCCATGCCATCTTGCAGTCGTCGTTGCCAGTGCCTTGCCTCATCGCGGGGAGCAGGTGCGGGGTCGATCCATACCTCGCCCTCCACCACGTTCACCGGAAACGTGCGCACGTCGTCGGCAAAGGGGTTGAAGGTGCCGCCGCTGGATAGCTCGAACCGGGCGTGGTGCCAGTGGCAGGTAAGGATTCCGTCCCTGACGCTGCCCCGTTCCAGGGGAAAGCCCATGTGGGGACAACGGTTGTCCACAGCGTGAACCTGGCCGTCGTGAAAGAAGACAGCGATGGCGTGTCCCCCGCCGGTTACCACGGTGCAGCCCTGCTCTTTGATCTGGGCCAAAGGCCCGGCGTTGATGAGTCCCCTGGCCGGTCTATTCATGACTTTGCCTCCCTTTCAAGTGGGGCAACATAGCCAAGGCTACATTCCACGGCTTCACCAGCAGTTGATACGCCCCTAAAGTCAGAAGCTTCCCGAAGTTGCCGACAAGCATTCTGGCTGGAGTAACTAACTTCGAATGCTGCTCATTCGTGCAGGGGCTGGACCAGGCTATTTCCGGGACGGCCTGGTAGCAGTCTCCAGCCCATCCTTCGCGGTGAATTTACATCCACGTAGTGGCTTGGTGGCTGCGATTACGGAAATGCCCTCCGAATTTTCGGTGGCTAAGCCCACGAAGCCCAAGCGGAGCGATCCAAGGGTCAAGCCTATGCCCCACCGAGCGAGCTTAGCTGGCGCGGGGCCAGAGTTGGCTGGTAGCCAATTCCGCGCCGGCCGCCATTGACCTCATTTTGGCCCAGGCAATATCCGGGTAAACCCGGTTTCCGTAGCCACAATCTGTGCCAGCAATTATGTTTTCGCGCCCCATTATCCGGGCATAGGTCAATATTCGGTCGGCAACCAACTCCGGCGGCTCTACGGTGGTTGTCTTGTGCGCGACGACGCCGGGAATGAAGATTTTTCCTTCCGGAAACTTCACGTCCTCCCAGACCTTCCAGTCCAACTGGTGGCGCACATCGGCCGACTCCACCGAATAGGCCTGGGCATTTACTTTAAGCATCAGGTCAACGACGTGCCTGAAGGGTATATCGTTGGTATGGGGGGTATGCCAGCTTCCCCAGCAGGTGTGGTACCTTACCCGCTCCTCCGGTATGTTGCTGAGGGCGTAGTTGGTTGCTTCAATCCGCAGGTCCGCGTGTTTGCGAAACTCTTCTATGCTGATGGGTGGGGAGAACAGGGTAAACTTGTCACACAATCCGGGATCGTCTATCTGCAAGATAAACCCGGCCTCTACGATAGCTTCGTAGTCACCCTTGAAGAAGTCTGCCATGGCATACACGTACTCTTCTTCCGTCGGGTAATATTCGTTCCAGAGAAAGTGGCCCAACCAGCCAGGTCCCAGGCTTGGGAAGAAGAAGTCCTCTACACTCGCTCCGGCTGCCGCAATGCCTGCTTTCACCAACCCGATCTCGTGCTTAATTGCCTCCTGTCCACGGTACTCCATGGGCCCGGTGATGGTCCCCCGTTCTACCTGACGTTGCGCGGTTACGCCTGGGACAGGCACATTTCCCATGGCGTCATAGATCTCATAGAAATCTCTGAATTCAGGCATCTGCCTCTCTTGTTGGAAGAAAACAATGGAGGGAGGGGCGTCATCCGCAACCGGCCGCATTTCGATTCCGGTCGACCGGCTGTCGTAGTACTTGCCATCGCGGGCTTTCCAGAACTCTCCGTCGCTGTGAATGTCGTTTTTCAGCTCCCTCTGCTTTCGTACCAGGTCGGCAACGGCGGCTGGTACCAGCGCATCGAACCTTGACTGATCGTTGTTGGCACGGGCCTCCATTATTTCGTCAATGTTGCTCGGGTTGGGAAGCCTGCCGGCGTGGGTCGTGAGGATTCGGTTGGTGCTGCGTTGCATATCCTGTTCTCCTCGGGCTCGTACTTCCTGGGCTCAAGATTAGTCACAGGTTGCCGGGGACTAGCGCCAGAGCTGTTCCGAGGCCAGTCGCGCGCCCTCAGCCATGGCCCGGAATTTGGCCCAGACGATTTCAGGTTCCACGTTGTAGTTAGAACGGGCGAAGGTGCCGAACCCGCAGTCGGACCCGGCTATTACATTTTCCTTGCCCACCAATTCGGCGTACCGGACGATTCGCTGGGCCACCAGTCGCGGATGCTCAATGTAGTTGGTCGTGGAATCCACCACCCCGGGAATAATGATTTTGTCATCGGGAATCCTGACGCTTTGGAATACCTCCCACTCGTGCTCGTGCCTCGGGTTGGCGCCCTCGAAGGAGACGGCCTGGGGGCGCGCTTTCAACACAACGCCAATGATTTCTTCCAAAGGAATATCCCGATGATGGGGCCCTTCGTAGTTACCCCAGCACAGGTGCATTCTGACCCTATCGGCCGGTATGTCTGCCAGTGCGTGGTTCAGCACCTCTATGTTGGATTCTGCGATCTTCAGGAACTCCTGGTTGCTCAGGTCCGGGAACCTCAAGTGGCGCCCCATGGCCAAATCCGGGCAGTCCACTTGGAGCAGGAAGCCGGCTTGATAAATGGCTTCGTACTCTTCCTTCATCACGTCGGCCAATCGGGCCAGATAAGCTTCCCTGCTGGGAAAGTATTGGTTGATCAAGAAGTGGGCAACTACGCCGGGAGAAGCGGCGGTCATGAAGGCTTCCGCTGGGTCCAGGCCGGACAGGGCAGCCCTAAAGTTGGCGGTATCGGTCCGCACCGCCTCCCGGTCCTTCCACTCGATGGGGCCATCGCAGGCGGGACGGGACACTGTAGAGGGCGTGGACTGGCGCGAGGCTGCCGCAGGGAAGTCGGCCCAGTCGGACCGGTTAGTTACCGAACCCTCTCCCTCGAATCCAGTGAGGCGATGCCGGACGTAAGTCGAGTATCCTACTTTCCCTTGCTCGCCGTCGCTAACCACGTCCACTCCGGACTCTACCTGGTTTCGGACCACCTCGGCCACGGCGGCCCTGACTCGGGTCCCGAAGGTCTGCCGGTCAGGCGAGGCACCGGAATCCCAGGCCTCCAGCATGGCCGTCAAGTCCAGGGGCCTTGGAAGGCTGCCGGTGTGAGTCGTCAGGATGCGGTCGATGCTGAGCTTCATGTCAGTTCTCCACGCTACGGATGGTTTCGCCCAGGCAGTTAGTTGCGATGGCTTGGAACCGGTGATGTCGGGCGGGTAGCCGATTACATATCTGTTCGGTTCATGGTCCAGCAGCTACCCCCAAACTTTTCTGGCAGTATCCACCACAAGTTCCAGTTTTCGTTTCTGTTCTTCCGGCGACAGCATGTTGCCTGGGGCCGTGGAAGCGAACCCACATTGCGGGCTTAGCGCCAGATTCTCGATGGGGACGTATTTGGCTGCTTCATCGATGCGCCGCAAAAGCTGGTCTTGCGACTCCAATTGCGGATTCTTGGAGCTAATCAGACCCAGGACCACGACCTTGTCTGAAGGCATGAAGCGGAGCGGTTCAAATCCCCCTGCCCGCTCGGTGTCATACTCCAGCAGAAATCTGTCCACGTCTAGCGAGGCAAAAGCGCGTTCCGCAACTACATCGTAGCCGCCTTCGGAACGCCAGGCGCTGCGATTGTTGCCCCGGCACATGTGCATGGCTATGGTGACGCTAGGGCGCCGTGCGTTTCGCAGGGTGGCGTTGTCGGCGGCGATAGTGTTCTCCAGGGCCTGGTCCAGATCCTCTCCGGCCTGAAGCATTTGCTGGCGGCGGCGGACGTCCGCCAACTCGATAACGTAGCGCAGGGAATCCAGCTGGATGTAGGTTACTCCTTCGTCCAGCAGTGCCTGCACTTCCCGTTGCAGCATTTCGACCAGTTTCCTGGACCAGGTCCGAGGGCGCAGGGTAAAACCGGTCGGTCAAGCCGGGCTTGTACCAGGCCAGGGCCCGGGTCATTACTCCGGGCATGGTGATCTTAAAGGGACCCGGGGCATGCGCCTTTAGAAATCCCGACTCGTGGGCTGTTAGCCTGCGGACTTGCCGCAGCTTCGCCCCTACGACCTGGGTCGCGAAACCAATGTCCGCGGTGGTATCGTCAGCGAATTGGCCCTGGGGGCCCTGCCAGGGGTTGACGAGGCCCGGCTCGGGATCATCTATGACTCCCTCGACTGACTCGGCCAGGCCGCCGGAAAACCAGCTGGCGATACTCGCCGTCACTGAACACTTCGATTCCAACCTCGCGTTGCATTTCCAGAGCCTGGAGGATGGCCTGGTCTTCGATTTCCCGAAGTTGCTCCAGGCTCAGTCGTCCCGCCTCATGGGAGGCTCGAGCTTCCAGCAATTCCGGGGGACGCAATAGACTGCCCACATGATCGGCCCGGTAAACTTCCGACATCAGCTACTCCCGTATTCCGATATTCGCAGCATACACCAGATTCAGCCCATCAAGAGCTTGTGAAAGACGCAGTACTGGCAGGTTGTCGGCAATGTAATCCTTGCTTTTGGCTCTGTCAACGACGATTCGGCAGGATGGTGAGGAGAAAATACAGGGCGAATCGAAATTGTACGAAGCCTGGGTGGAACGGGAGGTGGACTGTACCGAACTCGAAACCTGATCGAGGGGGCTATCAACAAACGAATCACTCGGTCGTCCGATAGGGGTTCTCCCGCCCCTCCGAAGGCAATCTCCCCTACCTGAACGCGGGAATAACTCCTTCCCCCAGCACTTGAATCGTCTGCGCCGCCTGTTCCGGCTCGTCCAGAGCACACCGGAACAACACCCGGTCAACGCCCAGACCCTCCAACCCTTTCAAATACTCAACGCACTCCTCGGGACCGCCCACTAACAGATACTGCTCCAGGTCGGCGCCCCTATTGCCCCGATACCCGTTCTCGAACAAAGGCTCCGCCTCCCGTCGCGCCCCTTCATTGGTGCCGGCCAGGTGCACATCCCGCCTCAGAACCACCTCGTTCCCCTCATCCTCGCGGCCAAACTCGGCCAGCGCGTTTTGGTAGACCTGTAACCCACGCTCGATGGCGGGTCGATTCCGCCCCGGCGCAATGACCCAGCCGTTGGCCATTTGGGCCGCCCGACGCACGGCGGGGTCTGCCCCTCCGGCAATCCACATGGGCAAAGTCTGCTGCACCGGCTTGGGGTTAATGCGGACTCCTTCGTCGATGTTGTAGTGCCGGCCCTGGAAAGTAACATCGTCTCCCGTAAAGAGGGCTCGCATGATCCGGAACGTTTCAACAAACCGCGGCGCCCGCACCCGTTGCGAGGTCCCGAAGGCGGAGAATGCCGCCGGGTCGTAGCCCAACCCGCAAATCACCACAGTTCGGCCCCCGGTAATCACGTCCAACGTCGCCACCTGCTCTGCCAGCAATATGGGGTTGTAGAATGGTAGAAGGAACAGGGGAATCAATTGCATGTCTCCGCTGAAGGCCGCCATGTGGGAAATCGTTGGCATGACCTGCATATAGTGATCGTGGGTCAGGTGATGGTCTCCCAACGACAGCGAATCGAAACCCAGGCCCGCCATCAACTTCACCTGGTCCATCAAACTGGCCAGCAGCTCCGAACTGTCTCGCTCAACCGAGTAACTGCTGGTTAGCGACATACCTATCTTCATGACAACCCTCCTTATCTTGGCCGGCCGGCCCGTTCTGGACGGCTCCGGCGCCGAAATGTGGTGGCCCTATTATAGGCAGTACAACTCCCGACTCAGAGCCAACTCCCCTTGGAACCATTCGGTATTACGGCCCCGGAATTCGGCGTCCATCAAAACCGCTTCCTGTGACTTCCTCGTACCGCCAAACGCGGACTTCCGGCTCTTGGCGGTTACGACCGGCGGAACTTGGGTGCGACAAGGGCCAGAATCCCAACCATTGTTATCCCGATTACAGCGTTTATGTTAGCGGCCCAGGGCGCCCCCCAAAAGCTGGCCACAGCTCCCGAGTTCAAACTCCCGAAGGTGTAGGCGTAAATGGCAAAAAGAGCGCAGCCCAATTACCCGACCCCGGAACTCCGGACGGGTTGTCTTGAGCAGGAGTGTCAGCATCAAAACCTGGGTCGAGGAGAAGAACGCCCCGGTGAACAGAAGGATGGCCAGCGACAGGTACAACGAAGTAGAAACCGAGAAAACCACCATGCTCAGGTGCCACAGCACCACCGCCAGGACCAGTAATATGCCGATATGTTTCAAATTGGGCACCGAAGCCCAGGCCATTGAACCCAGCAAAGCCCCGATGCCAAAGGCGGAAATCAATAACCCAAGGCCCGTGGAGCCTGTCCCCAGCACATCCCGGGCGAACACCGGCATGAGCGTGGTGTGGAGGGGCCATCCGGTGAAATTGATGATCACCGCCAGAACCAGCATAGCCCAGAGCGCCTGCTGGCCCTTAACGTATTTCAATCCGTCCCAAATGTCCTGGAGGAGCGACTCCCTTTCCCTAGTCCGGGCGCTCCCGATGTTCCCGATGGCGAAAGCGGAAATCCCGCCGCAGAAGTAGAGTGACGCCACCACCAGGAAGGCCCCCTCGGGCCCGAACCTCTGGAACAAGACACCGCCGATCAGTGGCCCAACCACCGTGGTCAGGTTCCGACCCACATTGGTCAGCGCGGCACCACTGGAAATCCGGTCCTCGCTCAGGGTGTCGGCGACCATTTGATTGGGCCGCCGGCATTTGGAACAGCCGTATAACCCCTCCCAACAGTGTTATGGCGTAGCGTTCCAGACCTCCAGCCGTCCACTGACGATCAGGACCAGCATCCCCGTTCCCAGCAGGGCCATGGCGAACTCCACCCCTGCCAACAGCCGCTGCCGGGGCACCCGGTCCGCTATTGCTCCCGTGAACAGGGCCAGGAAGTTAAGGGCCATCCTGGCCGAACCGACCAGCCCTACCAGGAAGGGCGAGTCGGTCAGGGTGAGGACGTACCAACCCAGCACCACCTGCTCCATCTGGTTTCCCATACCCACCAGGGTCATGGAAGTCCACAGGAGGCTGAAATTCCGCCGCCGGAATATGCTCAGGGGCCCTGCTGCCCGATGCAGGGTGCCGGTTAAATTCAATTCATTGTCCAGTGCCCGATTCGCCGCGGCCAATTGAAATTTGGCAGAAGTTGTAGCGACCTCGTTTTCTTACGCGGGCGTCTCCTGGGGTATTGTCGGAAGCGAATGTAAATCAAAGGTTCCCTCCGCCGTTCTTAGAGGGAACCTTTGCAGACCTGGCCGGGCGAATTGGTTAGTCCCCGGCGACGACAGGGGCTTCCTGGAAGTGGGGCATGACGTGAGTAGCGAAGAGCTCAATGGAGCGCATCACCTTCTCATGGGGCAGGCCGGCGAAGCCGAAGTTGCCGAAGACGTGGTTAATTCCAGCTTCCTGGGTCTGCTTCAACCGTTCTATCACCACCTCGGGGGTTCCCCGAAGCGGCGGCAGACCGGCGTGGCCCGGATCGTCGCGGCGGTCCCGGTCGCTCTGGCGGTTGGCCCAGTGCTCGTAACCTTTGGCAACGTTGCCGTTCTTGTCCATCGGCATACCGATGGGCGCCCCGGAGTTGCCGATTGACCGCAGTATCCGCGAGGAAAAATTCTCCAGCTCGGCGGCGTCCCGCTCCGCTTCCTCCATGGTGGGGGCCACGTAGATGGACTTGGACATGGGCGGGTCCAGGTGGGCGTGCGCGTGATCGTACTCGTCCATCTTCTCACGCCACAGCTTGATGACCTGGGGCGCCTGGCCGAGGATGTCGGTGGGGCCGCCGGCGATGACCTGAATGTTGCGACTGGCGGCGAAATCGATGCTGGCCGGGCTCGTGCTGACGGCCTGGAACAGGGGCGGGTAGGGCTTCTGCAATGGCTTGGGCAGCACCCAAACATCGTCAACGTTGGTGAACTGGCCGTGGTAGGTGAGGGATTCCTCGGTCCAGGCCTTGATCATCACGTCGACGGCCTCGTGGAATCGATCACGGCTGGTGTCGATGTCGACGCCCACGCCGTCGAACTCCTGCTGCTGGTAGCCGGCGCCGATACCGAAGTTGAACCGGCCGTTGCTAATGATGTCGAGCATAGCCACTTCTTCGGCGACCAAGACAGGGTTATGTAGCGGCAGGACGATGACTGCGGTGCCGATGCGGATGTTCTTCGTGCGTCCGGCGACCGCGCCGAGGAAGGACCAGATTCCAGAGAGCAGGCCGTGTCGGGAAAAGCGATGCTCGCCCAGCCACGCTTCGTCGAGGCCGGCTTCGTCGGCGAACTGTATCTGCTGCAATGCCTGGGTCAGCGCCTGCTGCTGGGTAAAGTCCTCGTGGTAGGGGACGATGGTAAAGATTCCGAACTTCATGGGGCCTCCTTTGAGGACGGACTTGTGCGTTCCCGGCTGAACTCCTGTGGTCAAAGTGGGACGCACGGGAGTACGGGTTACACAGGGGCAGAATATACCCGCTGGGCTTACCATACAACCCCCGGTAACCGGGTCATGCGTAGATTAATCGCCTGGAACAGGACTCTCAGCATCAAAGAATGATGAGGGTTGAGGCACCCATCTTGAGTATTCCCTGCTTCCGGTAAATCCAAGGTAGACAAGAATCGGGAGCCTTCCTGGAGTAGTCCAGTTGGTCCTGGCTACCCCCGTTAACCGAGGCAGGGCAAAAACTCCCTTGTTCCCATTTGGTTCAGGAAAGAAGGGAATCCATTTTGTAGAGCTAAGGGCATGACGACATTTGCGCCCATCGGAGGAAGGAGACCTGTCAATTTTCGAGGACGACAAGACCTACTTGACGATGCGGGTTGACCGGCTGGAGACGGGCATGGCTTGGGCGGAGGAGCCACCGTCGCGCACCCGTCATATAGTAGGCAACCTGGTGGTGGAGCAGGTATCGGAAGGAATGGTGAAGGCCAAAACGGCGTTCATGCTGTACCGCTCACACCACGAGAAAGACGAAAACATCTTCGCCGGAAGCCGTGAGGACGAGCTGCGCAGGACGGAAGAGAGGTGGAAGATTGCTCGGCGGGCGATTGTGCTGGACTCGAGCGTCATTCTGGCGAAGAATCTGAGCGTGTTTTTTTAGTCGCTATAGCGGCGGCTGCGGTTGGTTCGAAGGAATAGCGGCGGCGGCAATGGATCGGATACGTTAGAGGAAAGCTTTTACACCGTTATAGAACACTAATGCCTTCGCGGGTAGCTCTTTCGTAAATCCAGGATACAGTACCATTGCCCTCCGCTCATTCTTCTTTGGCAAAGAGCATTATTGAAGGCGCGATACAATACCCATCCATATCAGTGGTATGGCCCAGATACTTGACCTCTTCCGGTTCCCTCTCTTCAAGGACCAGCACCTTACCCCCGCTCAGGAATTGCATCGTTGCCAGAGGCGCCGCAGCAGGCGCCTCTGCTTACCTAACTGACCGGGCGCTATCCCGACAACTCTACGATAGATATCCAGCACGGCCCCTTGCCCAACGGGACTGTCTCCGACAAGGTTAGCGAGCCGGAATCTGGATTAACGCCGAATATCGCCATCTGTCCCGAATCCTGGCCGGCCGAGTAGATGTGCCGGTCCCCGGGGCCAAGGCAGAGGGCGTTAGGTCTTGCCTCTGAAGCAACGATGCCGTTGGAGGCCAATTCTCCGGTGCCAGTGTCCACCGTGTAACAGGCGATGCTGTCATGGCCCCGGTTGGGCGCGTAAAGAAACCTGCCCGCCCCGGTGATCTGAATCTGGGAGCAGGTGTTTCTCTCGGCAAAGCCCTCGGCGGGAAGGGTGGTAATGGTCTGGAAGAGAGCAAGCGTTCCCGCCGCAGTGTCAAGACGGTATCCGCTAACGCTGCACCCCTGCTCGTTGGAGAAGTAGAGGACGTCCAGGGAAGGATGAAAGCAGAAGTGACGGGGCCCCAGGAATTCCTCCAGTTCCACTATCGCCGGAGAGTTGGGGGTAATTTGGCCCGTGTCCTCGTCGAACTTGAACTGCCAGACCTGGTTGGGGCCGTTTCCCGCGATGTGAGGAACGAAAGCGTAGCTGTTGGTCGGGTCGGTCTGCATCGCGTGAGCCCCCGTCGCCGTCTCCAGCGATACGACCGGGGCACCCCCCACTGATCCGTCGTCCCCGACGGGGTGCACCATCACGCGTGCCCCCGGGTAGTAGGACGACAGCACAAACCTGCCTCTACGGTCCGTGTTGATGTAGACCGGCCACGAGTCCAGCGGCACCTCCCCCGTCAGCGTGAGGTCTCCATTGGACTGATCAATCCTGAAGCTGGTCAGCCGAGGGGTTTCCCGGGTTCCGCAATACAAGTGATTGCGGTCGGGACTGATCGCCAGGTTGAACGGCCCGCCGGAGACAGCCACGTCGCGCTGGTGGGTGAGACCTCCGCTTTCGGGGTCCACGGTGAAGACCGAAATCTTGTTGTCCTCGTTCACGGCAACATACATGTAGTAGGGCATGGTTTCCTCCTCATATGGTTAGCAAAGCGACAAATTCCCTTAACTGTTGGGGGCACCGCTCTTGGTGGATAGAGTTGAAGCCCTGGCCCTGGCCGGGTTAGACCACCAGCCGACAGTCCGGCAACTGCTGAGCCACGAACCGCTGCTGGCCCAGAGTCGAGGTGGGCAATTCCTCTCCCACCAAAAGCACCGCCGGAGGTTAGACTTCCTTCCGGTGGGGGCTAAGGTCCAGCGTAGCGAGGGATGTACCGGTTTATGCGAGCCTGAGACGCCACCCTGTTGTCCAGCCGATTGTTGATGGTAGCGGCGTACCAAGCCCCCATGTTCCGGCTTAGGGCGTGATCCGTGTCGCTTCCCCACCCGGACCTCTCCCTGCAGGGCAGTCGGCAGGGAGCGTTGCCTCGCTCCGGGGCGACCAGCCCATACATTGCATATCGGGCGCAGGACACGGAAGTCACCCGAATGGACGGGTATCCGTAGTACCAGGACTTGCCGCCTTGGAACCGGCGCCCGGAAAAGCCATAGCTGGCCTGCAAAGCCTCGGAGTCCAGCCCGAGGCGACTATGGTTCAATCCTTCAGGCGTTACCGCAACCGGGATAAATGCGTCAGCCGATGGGACCGAAGCCGGACTCTTGCGCCCAAGTCATGCCCTTCGGGTCATGCGCTACTTCCACGGTTTCGCCCTTTGAGTTTCGCAGTCCCAAGGGGTGCTGCACCAGCTCAATCATGTTGCCGTCGGGGTCTTTGATGTAGGTGGAGTGTCCGCCGCTGTAGCCGCGGACCGAAGGCGTAGAATGCGGCACTTCCAACGCAACCAGGTTGGCTATCATCTCATCCCAGTCGTGAACCTCCAGGGCAAAGTGCCCCGATGGATTGGGAGTTGGCGTAAGGGTGCTATGAATTTCTCCGTTCCCAATCCGCAGTTGCAGTTGTCCCTGGTTCAGTTCCGGGCCACGGTCAAGATACTCCGCGCCCAGGACTTTTTCATACCATTCGCGGGTCCGCTCCCGGTCGCTGATCTGAAGATTGATGTGCTGAATCATCGTTACCCTGGACATATCCTGCCTCCTTTTTACCTCCTGATTTCTTACGTCCGCGCCAATATTGTCGCTAAATGGGCAGCGCCTGTTCGATATGGTCATCTGGCAGCTCCACGCCAAACGCGTTGACGTTGAACGCCAGCATGGCATAGCAACCCATCAGCGTTGTCAGCTCGGTGGCGCCGTTGATCCCGAATTGTGCCACCACTGCGTCGAATGATTCCTGGCTGACGCGACGGGTCCGGAAGAACTCCCTTCCGTAGTTGATTACCGCCGTCTCGTCCCCTGCGGGACTGGGCAGTTCTTTCTTGTCACGGAGGGCGTCGACCAACTCGTCGCGCAGACCCTCGCGCCTGGCGTGCGGAGCGTGGGCGTTCCAGATGAACTGGCAGTCGTTCTCCCGGGCCGCCAGCAGCATCGCCAGTTCACGTATGCGAGGCGAAAGCGACGTCTCCGTGCGCAGATAGGCGGCCAGACCGAGGGCGCGTTGGGCGACCTCAGGGGCGTTGAGCATGACTGACCCTGGTCCGGTGGTGGGCACTTCTCCTCTGCCGGCGACGAAGGCATCGAAGGCTTCACGTTCTCTTTCAGGCACTGATTCCCTGGTGACTGCGGGTGTTCTGGCCATGCTTCCCTCCCTGCTTGCGAATCCTTTGGAGGTATTGTATTGCTCCAGTCAAATATCGTCAGCATTATTGCGTAAGATTTTTTGGGGTCTGGCACCAAGAAAGGAAACTTGAAAGTAGGAAATAGGACTATCCCAGGGGATTCACCAAGCCACTCTCTGGATTGAAGGGCGAAAGCGGGCCAAGGGGCCAGGGGAATGGGTTACGGTTGTCACATCACCGCAGTTCAGGAGGCGAGATAAGGCTCCGAACTGCAAAGAAGGCGGGCGGGCCACGCCCGCGAGAGGGTTCGCAGACTAAAGGCTGTGGCCAACATGGCCCACTCGGCCGCCACGTTGACCAGCCTCCGTAGCAGGAACCTCCGTGCCCCCTGTTGCCCCTGATGACTCCGAAGACCGCCGGCAGGGATGAGTGCTGCCATGAAACCTGGTGGCGGCTGGTGAATCTGGCGGCAGTCGGCGGGGCAAATGCCGATGGCTGAGGACAGGCCGGCCACTTCAGATCAGCAAGGAAACCTGGCGGGGCCAGTTACGCGCACGAGTGGAACCGAGTTGTCTCCTGGTACGAGTCGGGGGGCAGACGCCCTTTGCCTGCGACCCCTGAGGATGTGGCAGTGGAGAGGATGGTCATCGTAGAGAGGTTTGAAATGTTTGCGGAGAAATATCTCAGTGGACGCTAAAAAGAAGGCTTCCGAAAGGCCCAAGAGCGTCGAGAGGCTCGTAACCAGCGGCGACTTCCAACCGCCGCAGAGGGAAAGAACTTACCGAGCTGCCACCTACCCTGGATGAATCCGGCTCAACCAGATAACACAAGAGATGTCAGGGACCAAAGAAAACGGGGCGAGGTTGTAGGTCTGAAACAACTCCGCCCCGCTCGTTTTTCCCGCCAGAACACACGGCGGTTAGCAACCGCCGGTGGCTAAAACTCTTCCACCGGCCTGGTGGCGATGCCGTAGGTGCCGTAGAAGAAGTTGGCGTAGTGGGTGGTGCCGCCGGTCACGAACAACAGGTACTGCTCCGGGCTTTCCAGCATCGGAATGGTGGCGTCCGGGTCGGTCTCCAGGGATTGCAGCTCTGGGTGAAGCAGCCATCTGCCGTTTCGTCCTTGGGCACTCCGCGACTGCCGATGGCCTTCTGCAACGTCACCCGGCAATGCTCGTGCAGCCATTCCTGGGCGTCCCGCTTGCTGTACCCGGCTTCGGCCAGAATGACCGCGCGGGAAGGACTGAGCATAATGGGATGGTACGGCCCAGGGTAAGACACCCGCTGGTTGGTATGGCCCCACCTGCGCCGACTGCCAGCCCCGTATCCACCCGCCGCTGCCGGCGCCGGGGTAGAACATCAGCGAAGCGATGTTGTTCAGCGTGTCCTCGTGGTTCCTGGAACCCGAGTCCAGGATGTCGCCAGGGCCGGTAACGGTTACCACCGTCACCGCGCTTTCGTGGGCCTGAAATCCCTGGTCTACGTGGTAGGGCTGCCACGGGCTAAGCTCTTCGTTCTCGGCGATGCACATGCCGAACTTGGTGGGCAGGCCGATGAAATTCGGGTCGCCGGTACCGGCCTTGCAGTAGCCAATGTTAATCAGGCACAGCCGCAGCGCCCGTCCGATGGAGGTGTTGGCGCTGTTGACCACGCCGGGACCCATAGCCGACGTGCCGCAGTTGATGCCGGCGCGCTGGGCAATGGGGCCGTTGACCAGAATCAGCGGAGCCTCGGTGTGGCCCGACACCTGCATATCCCGGTGGTTCATTTCCGGCTGGGCCAGGCAGTCAATGGCGGCCAGCAGCACCGGGAACTGCTCGGGGCGGCAGCCTGCCATAACGGCGTTAATCGCGACCTTCTCCACGGTGGCGACCCCAAAGCCCGGCTCCATCACCATCAGCACGTCCTGGGGACTCCTGCTGGTGCCGGCCAGCATTCTCTCCACCAACTCCGGCGTGGGGGGAATGACCGGAATGCCGTCGCTCCAGTCCCGTTCGGCCAGGAATCGGTTTACCGCGTCCAGCCCATCCGGGGATGCGTCCATCTCCACGGTGAAGACCTCGGTGGCGCCGCCGGTCTTCTGGGCGGTCACCGGCCCGCGGGAGGCCGGGAAGGTGGTCAGGCCCTGGATTATGGCGTCAATCTGCCCGTCCACCATGTTGCGAATGAAGTCGGGTTGCTGCCCGGTGGTGGCGTGGGGAATGATGACATAGGCGGTGGTGGGCTGACCCCATCCGTCCACGCAGGACTGCCACGCCCGGGCAAAGCTCTGGGCGGCGATGGCCACGGCGGGAATGCCAGCCTTCTCCATGGCGACCATGTCATGGCTAAGCCACGACGTGCAGCCCCCTCAATGCGCCGTCGCGCCCACCATGGCGTCAACCTCTGTGGCAATGCGGGCGGCCTCCTCGTCATCAATGTGAACGCCTCGGCTAAGTACCGGACGGCCTTCGCGCAGGTCTCCGCCGTAGCGCTGGAACTTGACGCTGGGATACCGTTGCTGCAACTGCTCGGCGAAGCGGTCAACGGCAACGTCGGCCCCGCCGGTCATGTTGTTGTACAGACCGATGGTCTTGCCCTCAAAGGTCGTAAGCCTGGGAGCGGGCGGCACCTTGAAGTCCACCCGGTCGGCAGCGGGAGACATTATCTGCACTTTCATGTCGCAATTCCTTTCCGAATCAGGTTGGGTATGGTGCCCGCGCCGCTCTTAAGCCATCGTCAACGCGGGACGCCTCTGTGGACTTGAGCATAGTTATACGGCTCGTCAACGTCAAGCTATGGCGCCGGAAACCGGGACCCTGCCTTGGCTCAGAATACCGAAATTAGCCCCACTTGTTCAGGCCTTCCTCAGATTAGCAATACGGGTCAGCCGGCCCTTCGGTGGGCCTTAGGGGCAGACGCTAGTCCTGTCCACCGCGACGCTGCCAGCGCATACGGACTCCTCGAAAAGACGCTTCATAGGCGAGAGGCCCCACAGCGCCTTGGGGAACCTGTCCCCCAGGGAGTTTGCCACGTTGGCGCCGATGGAGGATTGACCCGCAAAACTCGCACTATAGCTGGTACATAGAAAAGGGCAGGACCACATCCCACAAACCTCGTACTGCCGCCGGAACAGGTTCCGTGGGCAAATCAGAACTTAGTCTTGCGAATGAAGTACTGAGCCAAGTAGTCGATCACAGACCCTGAGTCGTTGCTCTGAATAACCTGGTTAGCCTTGGTCAGCACCTCCGGGGCGGCGTTCGACACTGCTATCGCATAATCGGCCTGCTCGAACAGGGCAAGATCGTTGACATCGTCACCGAAAGCAACGACACGGTCCCACCTGGAGTTCAACGCTTGGCAAAGACCGTCAACGGCAGATCCTTTGTCTGCCTTGGGGTGTGAAGCGGTAACCTCGTACCAACCCGGGAATTGGCGTGCCGGCATCGAACTGACCCTGGCGCCTTCAACCTGCAGTATATCTTCCGTAAGTTCGTTCAGTGCCTCCTGTTCCACAAAAGTGGTCATTGACAAAATGCCCGTGCCTGGAACATCCGACGGCTGGTCGTACCAGCAAAGCCGCGGGTCACCGTAAGCTCTCTTTTCATCAACATACCACTCCGCAGCAGCAGAAGCAGTATGCGAATGGAACGCCCAATCCCGATGTCCATCAATAGCAGCAACAAAAGGGGAAATGCCCCGCTGGGAGAACCGGGACAACAAACCCTCGGCGGCAGATTGTGAAAGTACCCTTGTAACCAGGTGTTCGCCCGAGGTCGGCCAGGTGACGAGGCTCCCTCCAAGCGTTATGGCCGGCAGAGAAAGGTGTAGGTCTTTCAGCAGAGCATTGATTGCTTGGATACTGCGTGCCGTAGCCACGGTGAACTGGAGACCGTGGTCGATTATATGGTTTAGCGTTGCAGTCTGCCCGTCCGGCAACACTTTCTCACTGGTAAGAAGCGTCCCGTCCAGATCTGAGACAAAGAGAGTTTTGGAGAGTGTGCCCCGTATTGCATCATATTTTGAAAAGGCTCCCTGTCCCATCTAGGATTCATCCTCCTTCCCAAACTTGGGCCACGAGCCTATCCCCAACAACTCCAGGACAAGCGCCTGGCCCGGCATATCCATGGAGGGTCTCAGTTCCGACCACCGTAATGTCCCAGTAAAGCACTACGATGTCACACTGTCCCTACAAACATTCTAGTAGTTAGTCAAGGGAGAACTGTCAGGCATAGCAATAGCAGAGAGCAGTGGTAGCAGTTATAAGGTACGCGGGTAAGTGTAGTGGGAGGTGAGGGGTCCATGGTGCAGAAGAAGTATGAGGTCAGGCTCTCATCAGAGGAAAAGGGTCATCTGCGGAAAGTGGTCCGGTCGGGCCGGAGTTCGGCCCAGGCGATCACCCGGGCACGCATTCTGCTGAAGGTGGATGAGGGCTGGACGGCTGCCCAAGTAGCAACGGCCCTGGACATCTCGGAGCGGACGGTAATACGAGCCAGGAAGCGGTATGCGCAAGAGGGGTTGGAGGAAACGCTGCACCGGCGCAACCAGGTCAACCGGTACCGGAAGCTGGACGAACGTGGGGAAGCTCATCTGATTGCCCTGGCCTGCAGCCCAGCGCCCCAGGGCCACGACCACTGGACCCTGCGACTTCTGGCGGGGAAGACGGTGGAACTGGGTCTGGTGGAGTCTTTGTCCCACGAGACGGTGCGGCTACACTTGAAAAAAAACGCGCTCAAGCCGTGGCAGAAGCAGCAGTGGTGCATCCCCAAGGTGAGTTCCGACTTCGTGGCCCACATGGAGGATGTCCTGGACTTGTACGCCGAGCCCTACGATCCCCAGCGGCCGGTGGTCTGCTTCGACGAGAGTTCCACCCAGTTGCTGGCCGATTCCCGTCCGTCCCTGCCAGCGGCCCCGGGACGCCCCAGGCGAGAGGACTACGAGTACGTGAGGGGCGGAACCCGCAACCTGTTCCTCACCTGCGAGCCCAGGGCTGGCTGGCGCCACGTGGCTATCACCAGGCAGCGTACCATGCAGGACTTCGCCCTTCAGATGCGCTGGCTGGTGGACCAAGCCTACCCAGACGTACCGGTGGTCCGAGTGGTGCTGGACAATTTGAACACGCATCGGACGGCGTCGCTCTATGAGGCTTTCCCGCCGGCGGAGGCTCGGCGCATCGCCCAGCGACTGGAGTTCCACTACACGCCCAAGCACGGGAGCTGGCTGAATATGGCGGAGATGGAGTTCAGCGTCCTGGCCCGGGCCTGCCTGCGGGGACGCAACCCCGACCAGGACAGCCTGGAGAGGGCGGTGAATGCCAACGTGTCAGAGCGCAACGCGGTGGCATCCCCGATCAATTGGCGATTTACCCCACCAGAAAGGCCAGAACCAAACTCCGCAGGCTATATCCTGACACTGCTACTTTGACTGAATACTAGCCATATCCAACTTTCTGACTTCCTTGTCCCGGAGGTGGTCGTCATACTTCCTTATCTCACATCCTAACGGCTGACTATTCTGTCCACCCATCCTAAAAAGGGAATGCGATCAAGTTGGAGGCATGTACACAAAGAGGGAATGCAATCAGGGCAGAGGCAGTCAATCAACCGCCCCTGCCCTGACGTTACACCCGGTGCAGCAGAAACTCTGAGGTAGACACCCGCAGCCTCCGCGTCCTCATGGCCGTCCACGGACCCCAGGGTGATAAGGCCGTCATTTACCCCCGGGTTGGCCCTTGCAGCATCGGCCACAGCTTGTGGGCAGTCTCGCCCATAATCCAGTTGCGGTCTTCGTCGGAAAGCCAGGGCAGGGCCGTCTGGCCCAACTGCACCTGGCCGATGTAACCGCCCTCACGGGTGGAGGGGAAGTTGGAGCCCCACATGACGCGCTGCGGTGTGAAGGCCTCAATGACGCGCCTGAAGAGTTCCTGCTCGGGCGGGGTCAGGTCGGCATAAGGGCCGAGGCTGGTGCTGGAGATGCGCAGGTGGGCGTTGGGCAGCCTGGCCAACTCTTCCAGGGCAGTCGTCATGGCGTCCTTGTCCCCGGCGCCGCTCCAGCCCGCGAAGTGGTCCGGAGCAAAGAGGACGTTGGGGTGGCGGGCTCCCACGTTCCGCATCCGGTCAACCTTGTCCGGCTGGCCGCCGCCACCGATGGAAATGGGAATGCCCAGGGCTTCGGCCCGCTCCCAGAGAGAATCGCAGCTGGGGTCGTCGGGTTCGGCCTGACTCTGGAGGCGCACCCCCACCATGCCCCGCTCGTTCACCCAATAAGACAGTTTGTCCGCGGCATCGGGCGCAGCCGGGTCCAGGATCCCCACGGACACGGTGCGGGGAGCATAGTCCTGGGCGCTGTCACACTGGTAGGAGTTATCCAGGCCATAGGTAGCGTTGGGCTGCACTAACGTGGCACAGTCCACGCCGGCCGCATCCATTTCCGCAATCAGGTCTTCGACGTCGTTGCTGACCTCGGTGGACCATCCCCGCGCTCCGGGGTCCAGTGGATGCTTGACCTTGTCGCTGCTGACCACGTGGGTGTGGGTGTCGATAATCATGGGCGTAACTCCTGAAGGATTACATTGGAGAAGCGATGGCAGTCTACCACACGGCCCCGGATGGCGGAATGCTGCCGTTACGCGGAGGCTGGCCAGCCGGCCTGTACACCTGCCGATACCACACATAGGCATGAGAAATGTCTATTGAGCGACAAAATGTGAGGACTTCCAGCCACCCCTTACTTTAACAGCGGACACCGCGGGAGGTGCGGCCGCGTAGGTGTAGCCCAGGACTCCTGGTAGCCAGCCGCGTAGAACTGCGGTCGTTAACTCCCGCAGGCCGATGACAGTCATCCCGGATGCCGTGCCGTCACACCGTCCCCTTGGCGGTCGGCCGGGGCGCGAAAGCCAGGTATTACCTGAGCAAGGGGTAAGGGCAATCGCGTCTTATCAGTCGCAAGTCAACCGCACCTGCTTGCATGTCACCTTGAGCTTGCCGAAGAGCCCAAACACCTTCCCTTCGACCCCGTTACAGGACCATAAGGGGGTTTAAAGGTCAATTTTTAGATTCTTCGACTTCGCTCAGAATGACGGGGGCTTCGCTCAGAATGGCAGGAAGAGGATAAAGGGCAGAATGACGAGGCGTTTCGCCCAGAGACGGGGGCTCCGCCTAGGATTGCGTTGCCTTGAGGCGTTGATTATTTGCCACTTACCCCAGGTTCCTTATCTCGTCGCAAATGTCTTGGTCAGCCTCCGCCTCTTCCAGGCGGTCGCTGAAGAGGTAGGCCAGGGATCGGCGGCCGTAGTAGTTGTCTTCCTTCGGGTTCAACTCAATGGCCCGAGTCAAGTCGGCGGTGGACTCGTCGTACATTCCCATTTCGTAGAAAGAGACGCCCCGGTTGAACCAGGCGTCGGCCAGGGTTCCGTCCAACTCCAGGGCACTGGTGTAGTCGGCTATGGCCTGTTCGTAGGCGCCGTTACGGCTGTACTGGTTGCCCCGCCGATTATAGCCCTCGGCGTCGGTGGGTTCCTCCGGCGGGGTTAAGTTTGGTCTCATGCTAAAGGCTTCACCCGGGTCCTTTCTGGAATCTGATCTACGGCGCCTTGTGAACGGGCAGCAGGACTAAATTACCGACCTTACCAGCCCGCCGTCCACCAGGATGGTGGTGCCGGTGATGTAGCTGGACTTGCCCGAGGCCAGGAAGGCGGCCAAGTAGGCCAGTTCCTTGGGTTCGCCGATGCGGCCCACCGCTGTTTCCTTGGCGCGCTCCGCCAGGCCCTCTTCCACGGAGATTCCCAGTTCCTGCGCCCGGCTGGTTACGTTGGAAAGCATCCGCTCGCTGAGGATGGAACCCGGGGCTATGTTGTTGACCAGTATGCCTTCCCGTCCCACCTCGTCGGCCAGGCTCTTCATGTAGGCCACCACGCCCATTCGGGTGGCGCCGGACAGGGCCAAGTTGGGGATGGGCTGGTAAACGGTGCTGGCCAGGATGTTGATGATGCGGCCGCCGCCCTGGGCCTTCAGGTGGGGGATGGCCTCCCGGGACATGCGGGAGAAGAAGTAAAGGGAGCGCTGCACCGCCGTATCCCACTGCTCCTCGGTGGCTGTCTCGGAGCGGGCCAGGGGCGGCCCTCCTGAGTTGTTGATCATGATGTCCAGTTGGCCGTAGTGGCTGACGGTGGCGGCCACCAGGTCCTTGATGTTGTCGTAGCTCTCCAGGTCAGCGGCTATGGGCAGCACCTCGGCCCCCGTGGTGTCCCGTATTTCCGCTGCCGCCCGCTCCAAATTAGCGGCGGTGCGGCTGCAAATGGCCAGCCGTGCGCCTTCTTCCGCCAGCACGTCGGCGCACGCCCTGCCCAGACCTGCGCTGGCGCCGCCAATGATTGCAACTTTACCCTTGAGTTCCAAGTCCATGCGGGATTCCCCCTTAACGCTCCGGCCCCCGATAAAGGCCGGGCAGGTATGACATGCTGGCCCCGCATTATAGCAGACAGGGAATGGAGGGAGAATTGTGTGATTCTTGCACTCTGGCCAGGGCACACACATAGGTCTGCCCCTACAGAAGGTAGAAATGGCAGGGGAGCACCTGCGTGTGCGCCCTGGTATTGGCATTGGAACTTCTGCTAACGTGATGGTCCTTACCAGGGGGTATGTTGCCATATACGTAAACCAAGCCGTGCTATACTGGCCCGGCTCACTTTCAGCCACCAACCTGACCCCGTGAGGCCTGCCTTGGAATACACCAACATCATTCTTGATATTGCGGATTCCGTCGCCACCTTACGCCTTAACCGCCCCGATGCTCTAAACGCTTTGAGCATGGAACTGCTGGCCGAGTTTTCCGATGCCGTGGCTTCTGTAGGTCAGAACGAAACTATCAAAGCACTGGTTGTCCGGGGGGAAGGACGGGCCTTCTGCGCGGGGGCAGATCTCCTCTTTTTCGATACCGTTTTCGACGAAATCTCCCTGTTGCCGCCCTACGTTCGGTTGCTCAACGATTGCTTCTTCCAACTGGAGAACCTGCCCATACCCACCATCGCCGCGGTGCATGGCTTCGCCCTGGCCGGGGGCCTGGAACTGGCGCTGGCCTGCGACCTGACCCTGGCCGCTGAGGACGCCCGCATCGGCGACCAGCACGCCAACTTTGGGCTGATGCCTGGTGGCGGTTCCACCCAACGGCTGCCCCGTCGCATTGGCATGCAGCGGGCCATGGAATTGTTGACCACTGGGCGCTGGCTCTCGGGGAGTGAGGCGGCAGAGTGGGGACTGGTGCTCCGTGCCGTTCCTGAGGAGTCCCTGGAAGCTGAACTTGAAACGTTGCTGGGGCAGCTTCGTGGCAAGAGCCGTACCGGGTTGGGCTGGATTAAGTCAATTACCCGGCAGGGACAGGACCTGCCCGTCCGGGCGGGAATCGACCGGGAAGGCATGGCTTTTGTGCAGTATTTCGCCACATCGCCCCATCCCCGGGAAGGGATTCAGGCTTTCAAAGAGAAGCGTAAGGCGGAGTTCTGACCTTATTTCAACAGAATAGCAGTTATAAATGTAAACTATTTGTTAACTAATGGGTATAAAGGAAATTTGGTATTGACATGTGAAGAAAATAGTCTAAACTAAATGGAACTCTAGACCGTAGTTACATTAGGAGGGCCCTATGGAAGGAAAAGTCCAGATAGAGATTACCTACTGCGTTCCTTGACAGCACCATGCTACCGCCACGTGGATGGCGAATGAATTCTTCCGAACCTATGGACCGGATGCGGCGATAACCATCTCCCCGCGCGGCCAGGGCATCATGGAAGTGTTTGTAGACGGCGAGAAGATCTTCGACAAGAAGGCCGAAGGTAATATCTACCCCGACCTCGCGCGGGTCCGCAAAATGAAGGAAGTAATCACCGAGCGGGTCGCTAGTGCGGAAGCTGTCCCAGCCGATAATTAGCTTTATTTGCGCCGGTACGCCTCGGCAACCGGCTTAACGGTTAGATAAAATGCAACCCCTCTACCTAGGTAGAGGGGTTGTTCTTTTGATGGCGTAGAAGTCTGGCCCTACCCTATTGCCTGGTTGGTGCGGCCTCAACTGTTTCCGACCACAGCTCAGCTTGGGGTATTGGTTGAGCGGGAGTTGCTTTGATAGGACGGACGACAGGAGTGATCAGGTGCTGTACATTCTCCCAAACTCTCTCTGTGACTTCTTCTAGACTGAGCGCAGCGTCTATGACCACCCACTGTTGGGAATTGGCGCCGGCTTGTGCGAGGAAGCCCTGACGTACTCTCTCATGAAAGAAGAGGTCCAGGTCCTCAAATCTTCTATCATCGACCTTTCGCTTAATTGGAGAGATACTAGCAGCCCAGTCCATTTCAAAGGGCAGTTGAAGCCCTCCGGTTGAGCGGCTGAGGCCGACCACAGGAGCCACGTCCAACAGGAAAATTAGGTCAGGAGTTATCCCTTGGGTGGCGAAACCGTTCAGGGCAGTTACCACCCCTAGGTCAATGCCTCTGCCATGACCTTGATATGAAACTGTTGAGGCGGAGAACCTGTCGGCTATTACCGTTTTTCCATTTTCCAGAGCTGGCTGAATCTTTTCGACAACTAGTTGTGTGCGGGCGGCCTCAAACATTAGTAATTCAGCTTCCGGTGTCGTGGGACGGTGGCTCTTGAGATAAGTTCGCAGGTATTCACCAAGCACGGTACCGCCGGGTTCTCGAAAAAGTTCACAGGGAACGGAAGACGCTTCCAGTCTGTCCCGCAACAGCGAGGCCTGGGTCGTCTTCCCGGCCCCTTCTCCACCCTCAAATGCTATGAAAAGTCCTGCCACTGGCCACCTCTGGATACAATTGTATCCCTTTATCCACGATTACACATCCTGGGCCACAAATGTGGTCAGTCAACGTGGTGAGACAATTTTGGATTCCAAAGAGAATGGCCTGATCAGTATAGATTCAGGCCATCACTTGTGAACATTCGTCCCCATTGGGGGATTACCCTGGGTCAGCCTACGGTCTGTAAAGGAGCACCGATCGTTCAGGCTCCCGTCCCCGGCTGGTTGAGGCCAGGTTGAATCGCTGGGCCAACAGGTGCTGCAACCGACGGACGTAGGCCCGTTGCGGGTTTAGCTGAACGCTGAACTCGCCGCCCAGTACTCGCTGCGCCGCCTCTTCGGCCTCCAGCATGGCCTGATCCAGGGTTTCCTTGGAGGCGTGGTCTTCCCGGGCCCGTCCCATGCCTCTAAACGGTATTCCCTGCTCCTTGGCCAGCGCGCGCAGGAAGTCCATCAACTGGGGCAGAGTGTTCTTGCGCAACACATAGACGGGTGTGCCCGTGGACTCTGCCGACCGCACCAACTGGGCGCCCCGGCGATAATGGGTTTTGGTGGTCAGTACGAGGGAAGCCCGGCGCAACTCGTTGACGACGCCCAGGGTTAGCCCCATTTCCGACTGGGCAACCTCCAGTTTGTCCTTGCTAACCCCGAAGAGGAACACCTGGGCTTCCAGCTTGCGGGCGCCGTTCTCGTCGGTTGAGTCTGTCCGCTCGCCTGAGTCCGTGCCGACAGCCGCCTCTCCGTTGACAGCGTCATCCAGGTAACTTGCCTGGAAGCGCGTCTGAGGCGCGGGAACCTGGCCAGACTGCCGTTCCTGGTGTTGTACCTGGTGTCGTTCTTGATACCGGTCCTGCTGCCTTCCCTGGCGCCGGTCCGGGCGGCGACCGCCCTGGCCGTATTCCTGGTTCCTGCCGTTTAACTCCTGGGTCCAGGGGGCTGGAGGGTTGGAGTTGGGACGCGGGTCGCCCTGCTGCTCGATAACCTCGCCGCCATCGTCCAAACTGCGAATTACCGGCGCAATGGGATAACCGCGCAGCCACTGGTCCACTACCTGCGCAACGCCGTCGTGTACCGCAACCTGTTCCCAGCTTTGGATTTCAACAACTACGTCAAAGGTGGGCGGGGCCTTGCGTTCCAGAACTGTCTTTTGAGTGCCTCGGTAACGGGCTTCCTGGTCTCCCAGGGTCACCGACTGTATTCCTCCCACCAGGTCCGAAAGGGTGGGATTGAGGATGAGGTTGTCCAGGGTGTTGCCGTGGGCGGTGGCGATAAGCTGAACGCCTCGCTCGGCGATAGTGCGGGCGGCGGCGGCCTCTTCCTCGGTGCCCATCTCGTCAATGATGATGACCTGGGGCATGTGGTTTTCCACCGCTTCGATCATCACCCCGTGCTGCCTGGTGGGCGTGGCGACCTGCATCCGGCGGGCGTGTCCGATGGCCGGATGGGGCACGTCGCCGTCGCCGGCAATCTCGTTGGAGGTATCTACAATAACCACCCGCTTGCGGGCGCTGTCGGCCAGCACACGGGCCACCTCCCGCAGCATGGTGGTCTTGCCCACGCCGGGCCGCCCCAGCAGCAGGATGTTCTTGTTGGCGAAAGCCAGGTCCTCGATAATCTTGATGGTGCCAAACACGGCACGGCCGGCGCGGCAGGTTATGCCCACCACCTGGCCCCTGCGGTTCCGGATGGCGGAAATACGGTGCAGCGTCCGCTCCATTCCGGCCCGGTTGTCGTCGCCGAAATCGCCTATCTGCTCTATCAAGTAGTCCAGGTCGTCCCGGCTTACCTCCTCATCGTCCAGAAGCACGTCCCCGGCAGGAAAACGCGCTTCGGGCAGGCGGCCCAAGTCCAGCACTACCTCCAGCAGGTCGGCCAGATTCTCCTGGGTCAGCAGGCTGCTCTTAACGCGAGGGGGCAGGATGTCCAGCAGGCGCTCCATTTCCGCCTGGACCAGTTCTTGCGCTGCTACCAATTCACGCCTCCACCGTTGCCATTCCGTAACGCACAGCCGGAACGGCCACCATTTTGACCAGCATCGTAAAGTCGGCTACTTGCCGGAAGCCTCGAGCCGCCAGCCTGTCGCTGACCGGTCCCTGGTAGTCAGGCACCAGCCACCGCAGACGCGGCGCGCGGGCCAGGGCAAAGTCTATCAACTCAAACAGTAGATCGGGGCGGTCCGGATGGGCCATCACTTCCGCTTCTGAGGTTCCACCCCTGCCTGTTACCTTGACCCAGCCAATTATTCTGTCCTTATGCTCGGCGACCCACTCCTGATGCCGGCCCGCTGCCAGCCGGCTGCAATCTGCGTCCCGCGCATCCAGCCACTGATCGAAGGTGAGCCACAGCATTTGCCGGACCCTTACCGGCGTACTGGCGCAATACAGTTGGAACAGGCCGTAATTGTCGGCGGGCAACCGGAGCCGCATCAGGTCGTCGGAATTGGACCTCTTTGGCGGGGACGCTGAACCGTTGCCTATTCCGGGGCCAGCGCCTTCCAGCAGCGACTCGCTAAAACAGGCTACAAAACCGCTACGCCTGGCCAGTGAAATGGCGGGACAGTTCGAAGCTAATCTTACAAATATACGCTCGGCGGAACGTTCCCCTGCCGACTGGAACAACTCTTCAAGCAATGACAGGGAATCTGTTGCGGCCTCGTCCAATCCATGATGTCCCGTTGCGTCACTGGCTGGAAAGCCATTGTCGTTGTAGCTGCAGGGGCGTTCCGTTAAGTTTTCCGCCGGGAGGTAAAGGCCGTCTATATCCCACGCCCGGTGTCCGGCCCGGGTACGGGCAGAGACTAACCCGGTCAGCCGAGCACCCTGCCAATGAGCCACGGCCAGCCGGTTTCTGGGCTGCATTACTGCATTTCGCCACAGTCGGGCGCTCTGCATGTATGGCCGGTCGCTGCCGGCCACGGTTGGGCGAGGACAAGCCAGGTTCGGCCCCCTGGGCGCGTTGAGCAGGGTGCAGCGCAAGGCGTCGGTTATGCGGAAGGATTGGACGTTCTGCATTTGATCCAACGGCGCCATGTAAGGTTATCAGCCTTCCCCACCGGGGGGTGAGGCCGCCTCGGACCTGGAAGCCAGATCCAGGAAATACTGGTGCAAACGGGTATCGTCGGTCAGTTCGGGATGGAATGCCGTTGCCATCAGGTTTCCCTGCCGCACCGCTACGGCCTGGCCGTTGGGCAGGGCTGCCAGAGTCTTGACCTGGGCCCCCAGGCGATTGACCACCGGAGCTCGGATGAATATGGCGTGAAATGGGCCCGGCTCCAACCCTCGAATATCCAGGTCCTGTTCGAAGCTGTCAATCTGGCGGCCGAAGGCGTTACGCTGCACGCCAATGTCCATAATCTTCAGGGGAACGGGGTCGGCTTCGGTGATTTCGTGGGCCAGCATTATCATACCGGCGCAGGTGCCCCACACGGCCTTGCCAGCCTGCGCCATGGCAACCACAGGCTCCCGCAGGTGATAGATGCTCATCAACCGGCTGAGGGTGGTGCTTTCGCCTCCGGGGACAATCAGGCCGTCGATACCTTCAAGGTGCTCCGGCAACCGGACTTCCCGGCATTCAACGTTGAGCCGCCGTAAAACGGCAATGTGCTCGGCAAAGTCACCCTGTACGGCTAGTACCCCGATTTTCAATGCAATTCTGTCCGACGGTCGATTTTTGCCCTTCGTGTCTGTCCTGATTTGCCTGGAGGACAGGGCGGGATCCTCTCTTCACCCAGAGAAGGACGCCACTGAGGTATTCCAACTGCCTATGCCCTTCTCTTCCGGGGTCTTGTGAAGGGTTAAATGCTGCGGGGAGCCAGCAACTGGTCTTCCGGAATGGATCGGGTGCTGATGCCTACCATCGGCTCTCCCAGGTCCTTGGAAACGTCGGCCAGAATCTTCGGGTCGTTGTAGTGGGTAACGGCCTGTACAATGGCGTAGCCCCTTTCGACCGGGTTGCCTGACTTGAAAATGCCGGAACCCACGAACACGCCGTCGGCGCCCAACTGCATCATCAAGGCGGCGTCGGCCGGGGTGGCAACGCCACCGGCGGCAAAGTTCACTACCGGCATGCGGCCCATCTCGCGGGTCTGGGTCAGCAACTCCAGGCTGACGCCCAGGTTTCGGGCTTCCACCACCAGTTCGTCCTCGGGCATATTCTTCAGCTTCCGGATGGCGTCCTGCACCGCCCGCATGTGCCGCACCGCCTCCACCACGTCGCCGGTACCGGCTTCGCCCTTGGTGCGGATCATGGCTGCGCCCTCGGAAATGCGGCGCAGGGCCTCGCCCAGGTCGCGACACCCGCAGACAAAGGGGACCTGGAAGTCATGCTTCCAGACGTGGTGCGTCTCGTCTGCCGGGGTCAGCACCTCGGATTCATCAATGTAGTCGATTCCGATGGCTTCCAGCACCTGGGCCTCAACGAAGTGGCCGATGCGGCACTTGGCCATTACGGGAATGCTCACGGCGTCCATAATTCCCTGAATGATTGCGGGGTCGGTCATGCGGGCAACGCCGCCGTCGGCGCGGATGTCGGCGGGCACCCGTTCCAGGGCCATAACGGCCACAGCCCCCGCCTCCGCGGCGATCTTGGCCTGTTCGACGTTAACCACGTCCATGATTACACCGCCCTTCAGCATTTGGGCGTGCCCAGCTTTGACCGTAAAGGTACCGGTTAGAATGTCAACCATTTCCAATATCCTCCAAATGGGGATAGTGTCTGCTATAAGTTCAATAGTGTTCCGACGGTATTATACGTCCACCAGCCAGCTATTATCAATTGGCGGTACTGTAGCGACAAGCCTCTATAGTCGTGCTGATTCGGTTCCTACCACAACTCCTGAGACGCCAGCCGCGCCCCTTCTACCATTGAGGCCAGCTTGGCCCAGGCTATGTTTGTTTCCACCTTGCGACCCCAGGCCGACGTGCCGAAACCGCAGTCGCTGCTGGCCATTACGTTTTCCCGCCCTACGGCATTGGCGTAGTTGGCGATGCGCTGGGCGATAAGTTCCGGGTGCTCAATGAAGTTGGTCGTGGTGTCCAGCACCCCGGGAATCAGCAGTTTGCCCTCGGGCAGGGTTACGTCCTGCCACACTTTCCACTCGTGGGCGTGCCGGGGGTTGGCGCCTTCGAAGGACAAGCCCAGGGGCCTCGCCTGCAGCACTATGTCCACTATCTGACTGAGGGGGATGTCGTGGTGGTGCGGCCCCTCGGTGTTTCCCCAGCACAGGTGCAGCCGCATCCGCTCCGGGTCGATGTCCTTGAGCGCGTAGTTGATCACTTCGACGTGCAGTTCCACCACCTTTTTGAATTCTTCCTCGGACAGGTGGGAGAACTGGGAAACGCGGGTTATGGCCAGGTCGGGACAGTCAATTTGCAGCAGGAGGCCCGAGTTGGCGATGGCGTCGTACTCGTCCTTCATCACCTCGGCCAGGGCGTAGAGATAGGCCTCTTCAGTGGGGTAATACTCGTTGGGCAGGAAGTTGGCGATGACCCCGGGCGACGCAGCGGTCATGAATACCTCTTCCACCGTGGCATCCGCCGCCGCCACTCTAAGAGTCTCAATGTCTCGCTCCACCGGCCGGCCAGTCCTTCCAGCCAATGGGGCCGGTACAGGCCGGCTGAGGCATGTTGCGCGAGGACATATGGGTCTGGGTTTCGGCGAACTGGGAGAAGTCGTCATCGTCAAGGCGGGGGCGCCGCCGCACCATCCGGTCGCCCTCGAAGCCGGTAAGCCGCTCCTTAACGTAAGTGGCGTATTGCGAGCGGCCCTGCTCGCCGTCGTTTACCACGTCAATGCCGGTGCGCTGCTGCCGGTTGACGACCTTGGAAACCCCTTCGCGCACCCCGGCGGCAAGCCGTTTCGGGTCAAACCCGGCCTGCTCTTCACGCTCGCGCAGGAGTTCCTGGAGTTTGGTCGACCGGGGCAGGCTGCCGGTGTGGGTGGTGAGAATCCTGGAATCGCTTCTTCTCATGATTCCTCCTTAGGAGTTAAGCCTTCAGACATTCGTGCCTATGCCGGTGCATTAGCGAATGGAAAACAGGTAGTCAGGCTAGGGCTGGGGCTCCTCGTAGGTAACATCAATGGCTTGCTGCAAAGTGTCTCCCATGGGGTTGGTGGCAATAACGTTGATGGTGTTAAGGCCGGTCTGCAGTGTTATGGTAGTGGCGAATATCCCCAACTGGTCCACGGGAATGGCAATGCCATTCACCGTCACTGTGGCATCGGACGCGGTCCTGCCCCACAGCCGGATAGTGGGACTGGTTACCTTCCGGTCCTGCTCGTCAGGCTGGGTAATTGTCAGGAAGAAAGGCTCCAGGGGCCAGTAGGTGAGGGTCAGAGTCTTCCCTGTCCTGCGCCCGTCGGGGCTGATGGCAAATATGTCCAGGACGTTTACGCCCGGGGCCAGGGGAACGGACAGGCGGAAGCGTCCATCCCCGCCGGCGGCCACCGCTCTGCCCCTTACGCTAACTGATGCTCCTATGCTGGTAACCCCCTGGATTATCACCGACTCCTCCCGAATGATGCTTCGGTCCAGCGGCGACTCAATAATCAGGATTGGCCCACCGGCCATGGGATCTGCCGTAGGTTCAGCGACAGGCTCTGGCGTGGCCGTTGGCAGCGGGGTGGGTGTAACCGTAGGCGTGGGTGTTGGCAACGTCGTGGCCGTAGGCGTAACGGTGGGCGTGGGAGCAGGCGTGGGAATGGGTGTCGGCTCCGGCTCTGGAGTCGGAGTCGGAACCGGTGTTGGAACCGGTGTTGGGGTTGGCAGCGGCTTCGGCGTGGGTTGGGGCGTCGGCACAAGAGAAGGTGGAGCGCTAACCTGGTGTGTTGGAGTTACCGTTGGGAAAGGTGGTTCAGTCCCCGGGCGGTCAAATACAGTGACACAACCTACCGCGCCGGCCAGGATAAGGACGGATAGCAATGATATCAGGAAATGGGTAGCGGAAGCCCTGGTTGGCAGCGACCGGTTGCCGCCGGAAGGAAAGGTCATGCCGGTGGCTCTCCCGGTGGGTCGGCAGGCTTGCTCTGAAGGGGCAGCGCAACGGTAAACGAAGTGTGATGGTCGGGGTCTGGCGCGGCTACGCTTTCCACAGTCAGGTTGCCGTCGTACCGCTTGGCCAGGGTATGGGCTATGAACAAGCCAAGGCCCGAACTGGTACGTTCTTCCCGCCGGGCTACTTCCGGTGTCCAGCCGCGGTCGAACAAATAAGGCAGGTACCGGGCGGCTATGCCCGGGCCATCGTCCCAAACCCGGATGTAGAAATTCCTGGCGTCCCTGGTCAAGCCGATTTCAGTGAAAGACTCGGCGTATCTGACCGTGTTGTCCACGAGGTTGGTCACGATGTGCTCTACCGCGGAACTGTCGCAATACACTATGCCGAACTCGGTGGGTTCCGACCACCAGACAATCTGCTTGCTGGCGTCAGTGGCCACCAGGCTGTAACGGTCTACTATACGCCGCACAACCTCGGCCGGTTCCACCGCGTGAAGCGTTTTTCCGGTGTTGGGCGTCTCCAGCTCGATGAGCACCTGCATGTTGGACATCATCAGGCGGAAGCTGGGAGTTTGTTCTTCTCATCTCATCCAGCAATTCCCGAACTGAGGCGGGAATTTCAGCGCCGGCCGCCTGTAATTGCTCCCGGATCTCCCTTTCCTTGCCCAGGATGCGGCGCAGGGGGCGCCCCAGGTCGTGGTTGAAAAGATCGAAGTATTGCTGGGTTACCTGCGTCCACCGTTCCGCGAAGTGCTGGTCCTCTTCGGCCTTTTGCCTCCTTCCCCGCAATATCTCGGATATCAGATAGGAAAGGGACGTGATGGCTAGTCCCAGGATTGCCAGCGCCGCGCCGATGTAGGTCAGGGGTTCAATGCCCCAGAGGCGGGCAAACATGGCATCGCCGATCAGGGGCGCCGTGGCCAAGTTCCCCAACCCAAATATCAACACCAGCACGCCCAGGAGCCGGGCAAGGCCGCCAAGGCCCACTGGACGAAAACGGGTCTTTGGCAGGACGCTCCAGGAGAGAGGCAGTCTCAGATTCGGGATTAGCACGGTATCACAGTTGCGGGGGAGTCAGCCGATAGCCCCGGTCCCTCACGTTTCACGATCAGTCGTTGGCACGCAGCTTTGGGTACTAGCTGCCTTTCCTACGGAAACCTTGATTCTCGAATGCGTACCCGCAGGGATGCGCGGGCCTCTTCGCCTTCCGAGTAGCGTTCCAGGCGGCTGAATGGCACCAACTCGCCGGGGCTTCGATACCAGGCAGCGGCAAGTTCTCTGAAAATCTCGAATTTCATTCCGTGAATATCGCCCACCGGTTGCAGCGCTCCGTCCCGCTCCCGGCGAGCGGAGACGGCCTCGGCGCCTACATCCACCATCAGGTGGGTGCCGATGGGTATCATTTCGGGGCTGGAACCCATCAGCCGCCGGAGGCGCAGTACCACTTCTTCGGGGCTGGCCAGCTTGTCTATGAAGTCTACCGGGGCGTTCCAGCGCAGGGCGCCGCGAACCGCCGTGTCCCGCGCCGGCCCCTGGGCGTACTGGGTAAACATCAAGACCGGCAGGGTGGGGTAATGCTCCACAATCTGGCGCAAAATCTCCAGTCCCCTGAACTGATCGTCCCGGTGCTCACCCAGGCGGACGTCCAGGAGGACGCCATCGGGACGTTCGTCCTCTATGGCGTAGAGGGTGGCGTTCTCAAACTCGTCACCAACCAGCCACTTGGACTGGGGCTGCACGATAATGGTGCGCCAGCCCTCGTCCTCCAGGCGACGCTGCACCGCCTTGACGATTGCCGATTCCCATTCGTCGTCGATTATCAGTATCTTGCTGTCGGCCATAATGTTGCGGCTTGTGCGCCCACTCTAATTTTGAACTCTAGGAGGTGGGGGTGGCGGGCTGCACCTGGTACAGGTTTTCGTTAAGGATTTCATCCTCAAAGTTCCGCAGGTCAGAGATAAGTACACCCTGTATCTGGCCCTGGTTATCTATCTTGGCCTTAATACGGGGATTGGGGGTGTGTCCATGCAGTTAATCGTATTAGGGCCCCACTGGACATCCCACAAGTCCGTGGCACGGTCGTACTTGACGGTGAGAGGGTGGGGCTGGACATTGGCTACCAGCACTGTATCATCATCGCATCTGTTGGCGAAGTGGAGGACGCCGATTGCGTGAAAACCGACGGCTTGCAAGTCCTCGGTCCGACGAACTTCAAACCAATAGTCCGTATCGGGAAATTGATAGCTGTTGACAGCCCAATTCACCCCCCCACGATATTTCCAGGAAGTCACCTAGTCGATCGAACCAGACATTTATTGTCCTTCTTTGCTCCATAGGGCCTCCCCGGCAATAACCTCCTCATCCACATATGCAGTCGTCACGAAGGCGTCGCCATCAGCCAGAAAATATACCACCACCCGGACCCATTTGCTTCCTATGACCGTTTGTTCATACCACTTGTGATATATCCTGCCAAATTCCTGGTTTACGGTAGACTGGAATACCAGGTCGGGATCTTTGAGGGTTTCCTCCAGCTCTTCCCGCATTGACACCATGTAACTGTGGTGTCTGGCAGGATCAATGATGTGCAGCCACCGCTCATTGGTCAGCCTTATGGGCTGTCCCTGAAAGTCGTGAATTACCTCATCTCTTTGGTTAATGATACCATGCCCTTGAGTGGCACATTATCTGCCACCATTTGGTAGCCTGACAACATTGACGCAGCGCGACATAACGGAAAAACCCTCTCCCCGCAAAGGAGAGAGGGTCACGCCAAAAGAGTCTTGGTGAGTCTTGGTGGAGGTAGCTGGTCAGGTCTCTTTGTTCAGGTTGCCCAGGAATTCCTCGTTGCTGGCGTACTTGGACAACCTTTCCAGCACCCGCTCGGTGGCACTGGTGGAGCCATCGTTGGAGATAAGGGAAATCATCCGGCGCAGCAGCCAGATCTGCTTCATGGTATTTTCGTCGTACAGCAACTCTTCCCGCCGGGTTCCGCTGCGGACAATATCCACCGCCGGGAAGAAGCGGCGGTCGGCCAGCTTACGGTCCAGGTGCAGTTCCATGTTGCCGGTACCCTTGAACTCCTCGTAGATAACCTCGTCCATCCGGCTGCCCGTATCCACGAGGCAGGTGCCAATGATGGTCAGGCTGCCGCCCTCTTCGATGTTCCGGGCTGCGCCGAAGAACTTCTTGGGCGGGTAAAGGGCCGCGGGGTCAATACCGCCAGACAGGGTGCGACCGCTGGAGGGCACCGCCAAATTATAGGCGCGGGTAAGGCGGGTGACGCTGTCGAGCAGGATGACCACGTCCAGCCCGTTTTCCACCAGCCGCTTGGACCGCTCCAAGGCCAGTTCGGCCACCCGGCACTGCTCCTCCACGGATTCGTCAAAGGTGGAAGCGAAGACGTCGCCATCCACCGCCCGGCGCATGTCCGTTACTTCCTCCGGCCGTTCCCCGATAAGTACCACCATCAGGACAGCGTCAGGCTTGTTGAGCGACACGCTGTGGGCGATCTGCTTGAGGATGGTGGTCTTTCCGGCCTTGGGGGGTGAGACAATCAGGCCCCGTTGCCCTAGGCCAATGGGGGCAAACAGGTCAACCATCCGGGTAGACAGATTGGCGCTGTCGGTCTCCAGGACCACCTGCTGTTCCGGGAAGATGGGAGTGAGGTATTCGAACTGGGCCCGGTACCTGGCGTGAACCTGGTCCGTTTCCAGCCCGTTGACCTTCTCTACCCTCACCAGGCCAAAATAGCGTTCTCCCTCCTTGGGAGGACGCACCTGGCCGGTTACCGTGTCCCCGGTGCGGAGACCGAACCGGCGAATCTGGGACTGAGAGATGTAGACGTCGCCTGTGGCCGGCAGGTAATTTATCTGCCGCAGGAAGCCGTAGCCCTCGTCCATGATTTCCAGTATGCCCGAGGAGGAGGAGGAGGAGGAAACCAGGATTGCGGGACCGCGAAACGGCGGAAGCATCCGGTTG
>CASHTH010002657.1:0-24018 GCA_030341885.1 Geodia barretti | reverse complement strand
ACTAACAAAATGGCGACCCACACAAAGAACCGGGCAACATGGCAACTGCACGTTTAAAGGTTCTCTGTGGTTGTCTATATCTTTGTATGTGGAGTGATTCAATGACTCTATAACGTCTTCTCCTCAAACAGAGCTGGCTAATGTAAACCCACTGCTTGCTAGGTATAGTTAAAGTATTTGCATGTGCATGTGACTGGCTCTGTTTTATGTGCTTCAATACACCTGTTCCTTGCTATGCAGTGAGGATATAAACGACAAATGAGCAAAACAAAGTGAGTAGAAAGTGATACACTAATGAAATAGTTACGCATAAGACAGAAGATACACACTATGGCTGAAGTAACTGCTGTAGCTGGAGAGTACTGTATGCAGAAATCCCGATGCTCTAATCGCTTTCTGAGTGGTCCAGAATAAAGTCAAAACACAGTCTTTAATAGGCAACATGTGATGGGCCGAAAAAGTGTCATGGCCTTGGTACAGTCTTAGAAAGACAACCAGTAGTTTATACACTGAAGTTTAAGAAACCTCCATCTCAGTCATAACCATACGGAGCAGATACATGTATCATGGGGTTCACAGAGTGTTTGCACAACTCAGGCATGCCTGTACTCAATGTGACATCAAAAACAGTCATGTAATGTTACCTCATCACAATCTCTCATCTTCTTCTCCAGTTCTCTCCTCTTCTCCTCATCTTTACACTTCTCCAACTCTGACTCTAGTTCTCCTCTCTTCTTCCTCTACAGTCATGACAACGATCACTTACACTGGAGTACAATGGTTTGGCAAATGGTTTTGCCTTGATGATGTTTGCCAGTATACACACTAACTTCACTAGTGCAACAGTAAAGGACAACAGGTGATGGAAGACAGATCACCATCTCATGTTTGTCTGGGAATGCTGGCTACTTCTCTACAAAAACATTGGTATTTTATACCAACCAAAGACCTAAAAGTCAAAACCCTCGGCGCAAATGAGGCAATGTACACAATGATTAATTGGCAGGGCCACGCCACACGTTCACTCAGTTTCAACAGAGTCTAGTAGCACCAGTGAGTAGTGTGTGGAGCAATACTAGACGGGATACTCATCTTACGAGTAACTTTGTGCCCTCCACGGTGTTTTAAAATCGGTCGAGGTAAGCCATTGCTCATTACCTATGCTAATGGCTCTTTTGCTTGTGTTTCATGCAAAACTCTCGAATGCAGTGGTTTCATGGGAAACAGTAATATTCACGTCTACGTAGCACTGACATGTCTCCAGGTCATGAAAGGTGCGATGGTGCGTCACTTGAAGTCTCTGCGGCTCATGACTCGGGACCATGGCTGGATACACACCTTGCTGAAGGAGGCAGAGAATGAGAGGATGCACCTCCTCACAGCTCTGGAGCTGAGGAGACCTGGACCTCTCTTCGAGATTGCCGTCATTGGAACACAGGGTGAGCCACTGAAAGAAATGGCTTAGAGATTCCCTGAAGTGTGTACTTTACCAGGGCAATCAATTGGGGTTATTTACTTTTAACCCTATATTATTTTAACTCTAGCTTGTGATTACTGAGGGATTTGTCCTATGTACTCTCCTTCCCAGGTCTGTTTGTGAGTATGTTCTGGATAGCATATTTCCTCAGTCCCAGATTTTGCCACAAGTTTGTTGGCTACTTGGAGGAAGAGGCAGTCAAGACCTACACTCACTGCATTGAGGTACATACTCCATTCTACATGACACTTGATTGATAACCAGCTCTGTTAGTGAGCAAGCAGCCCACTAGAGTGTACTGTGCACACTGCAGAGTCTGGACAAGGGGGAGCTGAAGATGTGGGAGAATACCAAAGCTCCTCAGGTTGCTGTCTGCTACTGCAGACTGCCTGTAAGCATGACTTGACATGACTTGGAAGTGTAGGTCGGAGTCCACTTCCTGTTCGTGTCAATAAGCATCATGGCACACAAACACATGATGGAAATGTTATTGCTCTCTCTATGATGTTGGGTGATGCAGGGATGTGCTCCTGGCCATTAGAGCTGATGAGATGAGGGTCACCACAGAGAGGTGAACCATATCCTAGGCTCAATGAAACCCTCTGAAACTAATCTATTTGGCCCTGGTCAATGACATCACCATTATGTCACTTCAGTGTACAAGTACATGTCTTCGTCTCATCTGCATAACATGTGATTTCTGACTATATACACACAAACACACTGATTCTCATTTTGTCCATATTGAGAGTGGTGTACAATATTATCGGTTTCACACTCCACGTTCTAGACATACATGTGAGATGTACGTATGTATCACTCCATCCACCATACCTACATGTGGGAGAATACAAAAGCTCCTCAGATTGCTCTCTGCTACTGGAGACTGCCTGTAAGCCTGTGTGTACATGACTCCACATGACTTGGAAGTGGAGGTCGGAGTCCACTTCCTGTTCATGTCAATCAGAAATAGACCACAACTATTGCATCATGGATCAAATGTCACAAAAAAACTGTGTTTACACATGATGCTAATGTTATTGCTCTCTCTATGATGTAGGCTGATGCAATGATGAGGGATCTCCTGGCAATTAGAGCTGATGAGGGTCACCACAGAGAGGTGAACCATACCCTGGACTCAATGAGACCCTCTGAAACTAATCCATTTTGCCCTGGTCAATGACATCACCATTATGTCACCTTCAGTGTACAAGTACATGTCTTCATCTCAACTGTAAACATGTGATTTCTGACTAGACACAAACACACTGATTCTCATTTTGTCAATAACCTGCATATCGAGGGCGGCAGACAATATTGGTTTCACACTCCACGTTCCATACATACATGGGAGATGTACGTACGTAGCACAAAGTATCATTGATTTCATGTACCATACCTACACACACACATCATTTGCATGGAGGGTGATGTATATAGTATAGGATTCTCAATTATGCACACTATGTTTGTAGTTTCAAGGACATGCTCTAGTTTATAGTGATCCCTGGACACTGGTTGTGGGTTGGCCACTACAAGGTGCACGGGCATACATAGTCTTAAATTTGCTGCCCACAATTACACTCTAGACTGCCTATTACTCTGTGTATTGACAAAAAAAGTGTCCGGACTCTATCTAGTGTGGAAGTAGTGCTAAGTGACAAAATTCTTTCGGAGGAGTAGTAGTATTTTTTTGTGAATGCCTCTGGACCTTAGAGTATGCAGAGATCGCATCTTCCGATCAGATATATATATAGACATGAATAGTCTACACAAGGCCTTCGAGAAAGAGCTGGGAGCTAGAGAGCAAGCCTCCGACTCAAGATCCAGGGTCTGGTATGATCTGTTGCTACTCTCAACAAGCTCACCCATCAGTACGCTGTATATACCTCAGTAGCCAGTAGCAGCACACGCAAGCAAATTCTGAGAACCAGCAGTCGTTTCAACTGTCTACACAAAGGCCAGGTTGGACGCAACTGTCGATTGTCAGGCAAATGCCAACGGTGTAAGGGCCGGCACAACCTGCCTTATCAGAGATGCCAAAAGACCCTACACTTACTAGACTCAACCCTGAAGCACCATCGTACACACCTACAGTTGCCAGAAATGGCTCCTGACATGAGGAAGACTGTGTTCTTATACTGTTATTGGAGCCTAGCAGAGAGCAAATTAAGCATGCAGTCAGACGAATACAAATACAAGGGGAACTTGTACCTGTGGGAATGCAATTGGATTGCTAACCTATGACATTCATGCTGAATGTTGTCCTAACTGGTTCGTCTGCCAATGACATCATGCATTGAACGAAAGGGGTGATGGGGCTACTAGTCTGCAGGTCGACATGTCATTGGAGTGTTTGCAGGGGTGATGGGGGGGACTAACTGCTGTTCATACTACATTGGGTTGGTATTGTCAGGTCCAGCCCCTGCACAGGACTCAGTAAAGTGTTGGATGAACATGACCACCACACATGCACTCCCTTCTGAGTGACACACGTGCCTCAGAAAACACAGTTCTAGATCAGCAACTCGAATTCTTTTTGGGAGCCAGAGTCACTCACACAAGGAGAAGACTCTGTATGACGACTTTTCCAGCAATCAATGTCGCGTTTCAAGATTGTTGATACAGGGTTTCACTGCCATGAAAGGAGTTCTACCAAACAACTATCACATGACTCTCAAGGACTACTGTGGTGACTCAACAATAACCCAGGCATATTGAAGGAATATGACAGCACCATTTTGAGATCGATTAAGAAAGATGGTTATCGCAGCCGTCCAAGTGCAGGAACCTCACTCCGATCGAGTAAACTGCCTATCTCAATCTGAGGTAGTACGTCAAGACAACACCACTACCAAGTTACGTATTGTCTATGATGCCTCCGCCAAGTCAGATGGTCCATCGCTCAACGACTGTCTGCAGAAGTTTCATGCAACTTATCCTCAACCACTTGCTACCCTTCTGATCATATAGAATTGCCCTAACAGCTGACGTAGAGAAGATTATTGCAATCAATAGCCGTAACCTCCTACACTTGATCTGGGTAGATGACATACACAAGGAGAAGCCTGCATCTAAAGTTTTCAGCTTTAACAGAATAACAGACAGACAGACACACACACAGAACGACTACCATAACCCTCACTGCTCATGCACGCCGAGGGTTAATAAACCACCCTTACAATGTAACTGTAACTAGACACACCCCTTTAACACTTAGGGGTCAGGGCGTCCACTCAGGGGGCCAGATGAGGTGCTGTCCTACCATCAGCGGGCAGCCAATGTCATCCAATGAATACATGGCCCGGTGCCTGCAGCTGAATCGATTTAGGAGTTTTGTCTTACACGAGCATCACTTGTGGCTAAGCTACATCAAGCATTTCCAGCATGCTATAATTATACGCTGAACCTCTTTGACTTCAATGGTCACAGCTTTAGAAATGGTGGTGTTACCACAGCGACTCAAAAGGGGGAAGAAGATTCAAACATTGAGCTGATAGAAAAATGCAGCATGCAAGACATACACCAGGCTACCAAGGCGTCTGTCGCTAGCAATGGCTAGTTTTTGTCTCTAGTGCCTTACTATGTGTCAAACAATAGTTATTCTTGATTGAAAGGGTCATTGTCATGAGACAAGCTCTTCTACTAAGGCTTTATGAAGGTTAGGCACCCCTTTCATGGTGTTGGTATCCAATTTCAATGATTGCAGGGGCACGTGAAGGTATTACATGCAATTGTGCAAGGTAGTAGGGTCAAAGGTCACGAATTGGTGGGTTAAGGGTGCAAAACCCTTGCATGATTTACCAACTCGCCAGAATGTCAACATTTCCTCCGCTCCACCCCCAAAGACCCCAGTGGGCGGAGTCCAGGTCCACCCGGCCCTGGAGTGTCTGGTCAGTATGTGGACTTGTCTCGTGGGCCAGCACCCATAACATGAGGTGTAGCCTAATGAGGTGATATGGGGTGAACCCAAGTCTATAAAAATGCTAACTGATTCTGTGTTTTCTTGATTAACGCATTGGTCACAGGAGCTAATGTGTGAATCAACACGTAAAATACTTTTCTCCTACTGAGGGTTCGACATTTTTCAAAGGAAGACTCATCACATTCCGTTGAACCTACCAACCCCAGGCAAAGCTCCATACTGACAGTTGCTAGTATTCTTCAAACTTGCTTTTGACTTATCATTGGTAACCTCTTGAATTGTCATTCGATAATGCTGCATGCATAATACTATTATTTGGCAGGGCCATTTATTGTGGAGAGCAAACGTGAGAGTGCAAAAATTCAGCGCATTTACAAGTGCTACGAAAAAGTTTGTAACAGCACTAGCCATGATAACAGGAAAAAAAACTCCATTCACTCTAGTTACTTGGATAGGAAACATCTAGCATTCAGACGACTCACTATGCTCACCCATTGATACAATTTCTGGTGCAGTTGGTTATCATTATCATCTCTGTGCCTTATGTTTAAGTAAGCTTTTGCGTTTCTCAAAGGAACATGGATTGAATTTTCTACAAGCTTTTGCGGGCACATGGGTCATGTAGCACATTGGTGAGTGGTTGTAAATTTAGCCACGAGTAAAGCCAGTTGCCCTGCACTGACTAAGACTCATGCCCAGCCCGCCCCGCGAAACGGCTGCCTGATTTTCCCCGCACTGGAGAACAGTTTGGGAGGTCCAATCAGATTGCAGAATTTCGTTTGTCATGCATGTAACACGTGATTCATATTTGAATATTTGCCTAGCGAACGCAATTTTAAAGCTAGCTGTCTAGAGCTGGAGATGTAGACAGTTTAGCTTAGGCGCAGGGCGTCCACTCAGGGGCCAGATGAGGGCTGTCCAACCATCACGGGCGAGCCAATGTCATCCAATGATACATGCTAACAGAAAAAAAAACTCCATTCACTCTAGTTACTTGGATAGGAAACATCTAGCATTCAGACGACTCACTATGCTCACCCATTGACACAATTTCTGGTGCAGTTGGTTATCATTATCATCTCTGTGCCTTATGTTTAAGTAAGCTTTTGCGTTTCTCAAAGGCGCATGGATTGAATTTTCTACAAGCTTTTGCGGGACATGGTCATGTAGCACATTGGTGAGTGGTTGTAAATTTAGCCACGAGTAAAGCCTGTTTGCCCTGCACTGACTAAGACTCATGCCCAGCCCGCCCCGCGAAAAGGCCGTCTGAGAACTTTGGTTGATTTTCCCTGCACTGGAGAACAGTTTGGGAGGTCCAATCAGATTGCAGAATTTCCTTTGTCATGCATGTAACACGTGATGCACGTTTGAATATTTGCCTAGCGAACGCAATTTTAAAGCTATATTATAGCAGGGTAGAGCTGGAGATGTAGACAGTTTAGCATGCTCTAGAACACTTCCGAGATACCGTTCACACAGTTGCAGTGGTGCCGTGATGCTCTTGGTATCTTTTGTAAGCTCTGTCTTAGAGAAAATGCTGCCAGAAATGATTTATGTGTGTAAGTGGTGTTTTATGAGTCTGGAGGTGTACGAAGGTTTATAGGTGAGCTAGAGCAGGTTCATTTTGAGTGTTGGCTGCATTTGGACTGCAATGACGTTGATCCTGGGCTTTTTTCGCTTAGGTCTATAAAGGCGAACGTGAGCAAGAGCGTGATTTTCGAATTACGTAAACATTGATAATACGTTCCCAGACCCTCTTGGGTCCAGGGTCTGGGAATTACGGTCAAATGTGTAGCGCTTCGCCACTTACCCAGTAGGAATTTTCATGTTCAAGTGTGAAGTGCATTGAAGTGTGCATAGTTTGTAAAGTTCACAGCTTCGCAAGTGAGTCCAAAGTGAAGGTGTTCAACTGAAAGCTATATCTCTGTGATTTCTTTCCACATCGTCAGCAAGTTTATTGAGTTCCGTTTGTCGCAAGATTTGTATTAGGTTTCCCCAAGTCACTGGAGTGGGCATCTGTTGCAGCCATTTCTCTAAAATATCGACGACAATATTTTCTGGATTACTACTACAGGCCTTCATATTAGTAACTTGGCAGCCGTCATTGTCTTTGAGAATAAATGTCCCGAATGCTTTGTAGTTTACTCCAACTTTTTCTGGGATTTGGAGACGCATCAATTGAGGAAGGGTTGGCTTAGTGTTAGATGCAGCATTTCCCACCCACAGCAACTGTTTATCGTTAGGTTTAATGGTCTCTCCTGGGCATTCAAGTAAGTAACTCATATTTTCATTTTGAAAAAATTTTGCATGGTGCGGATCTTCCACCTCTCCACAGGAACAGACAACGGCAGGTGAGATTTTGATTTGATCTTTCTTCAGGCGCATGATATTGAAGACCTTTTCAATTGCACCAAAAACGGTTGTGCGAAGCTCACTGCAAGTATTGCGGGGCAGATCATGGATACTTATTTTCGAGTCGATGTGGATCTCAATGTATTGGTTGCGGTCAACAAGAACGACATTCACAAGAAGTTGTGGGTCACGCAGAGAGGCAATGTTCTGGGCAAGACATTTGACAGCACCACCTTTTATCGTGCGAACTACCCAGCCGTACTTGGAGAGAAGACAGGAGATGGTGCTGCCAAAGCAGCCGAGGGGAACACAGCCACTGCTAAACTTCACGACTAGTGGAACTGTGTCAGAAGATTCAGGTATGTGGTTATGGAGTTCCATATCAGGAATGGCAGGCCTCAAACACATCATCAGGTACTTTTTCTTCTTGTCACCAACTGGGGTAGCTGCATTCTCAGCTGTGTCGGGCTCCAGTGGAGCTAATGTAAGGGTGTGACAAAAAAGCTTGATGGCATCTTTAACTCCGTAAAAACCTTCTTTGAAGTGAGGCGAAACCTCATCATCGCTAAGCATTTCTTCTGTCACAGTGCCTCTGCCTCTGTCTAAGGCCACATTTGCTGGGACACCCTGCAGCTTTTTGTAGCTGTAACGAACGATACCATTGACTATGTCAAGAGGGACTTGGGGTTTGACAAAGACGTGTTTTGGGAGAACATTGCGAAAGTAAAGGACGGTGTTCTGGCGATGAAAGAGGATCAAAGCCGCTTCCACCATTTCGGCATTCATTCGTAGCCGTGCACCAACCTGCTTGCATTCCTCGAGGCTCAGAATGTCACGTTTTGCATCTTTTTCTGCAAACTTGACGAGATCTTGCTCAAACACAAAGAAAGAAGCTGGTGTGTCGAAAGCGTTTCCCAAACTTGCCTGGCTAATCTGTTTGCAAATCAGCCCAAGGGCCTTTTTATCCTGATAATCTGGGGTCTTCAAGTCCAGAACAAAAGGCAATCTCGCTTGGCTCTTTAAATATAATCAACTCGTTTCTAAATGCAGGGAGTAAGAGCCTCTGAAGCTGAGTATTTAGTGTATTCACTCGAGCATCAAGGTCGTCCTTAACACAATCACGATGTGTGGCCACAATTATAAAGCGGAAAGCTTCTTTGATGGATTTTTTGGCATGCAGGGTGGACAGAAGCTTCATGATGATGTCCTTGCCAGTGTAGCGAGAAGGAAAGCCGCGCGAGAGAGGCACATCTTTCTCGTGGTGCTTGACCGGTGGATATTCATCGAGGGTGTATCTGAGATCCACTAGCACCATTGCAAGGTTGGCATTATGAATGAGAGATGGCATCACTTCCATCAGCTCAGGCTGTCCTCCTGTGTCTATCATGTGCACCAGCTCGAGTTCTGGAAGAGGTGTTGCTGTTGGTTTTTTGACGACAAGTGGAGCTAGTTCCTTGCAGCCTGGGCTTGGTTCCTGAGGGATTTTTGGAGGAGGTGGTTCTGGAGAGCACTAGCCTTTGGAGGAGTAGGGTTTTCTTGCCCACTTTGGATATCGTACATTAGACGCTTAGCAAGAGAGCGGACATCCTCTTTCCCCATCCCAGCACGGATAAGAGGAGCAAGATGCTTGAGAATGTCCTCAAAAGAGATACACCGCCAAACACCACCTGTCAAATGCATCCTAAAACCTCGAAGCGACCGCTCGGCAACACCTGTGCTGGTGTACGATTGGGGCAGTTCCACGCCAAAGAGATGGTGTAAGAGAGAGGTCTTCCCTGATTCCATCAGACCTGTAATGACACCCACCACATCCCTCTGCTTCAAACTACCTGACTCCATTGCTTTGTCTATGATCTCCTGAGCCCTCTCATCTGTCATTTGTGCTGATGGATCTGGTGAGAGAGAGAAAACATCCAGATATTTGCAAATTGGCCAGCGCTTATCCTAAGGCACGAACATAGCATAACTGTACTACATAACATGGTAAGTAAGCTGACAGAAGGCCAACTAGGATAACATATGCATACGATACAAGAACGCAAGGATTTATACACAATACCAGTGACGTCGTATCCCGTAATGATGCACATGCGCTACAGAAGTAACAACAAATGGCGTGTATCGCCTGCATATTATCAACAAGTGTGCATTGTCAGAGTCTCTGGGAGGCTACTAGGGGAAGCCCAGCCCATTAATTAGCCTGCATCCAAAGTGCACCGAGGATTTGCACTTTAGTGCTTTTCATTACAGCTGCACACAATACATACCTAGATGTCCTGCCATGTGTATAAACTTTATATAACATCTATGCATGTACATGTCGACTAGTATAATTTACAAAAAGGGTTGATTTTATACTGTGTGTACAAATAATATTAAAAATATATGCATACATGTATGCATATACCATCAAACCTACCACTCAGTAGCATACTTGTAAAACCACATAATTTTTCACCAACTTGCATACGTAGCTTATGCCTTATGTGGGTTAAGAGTAATTAACCCTCGGCATGCAACGCAGCGAGGGTTACAGTACTTGGTTTGTAAGTGTGTCTGTCTGTCCGTCTGTCTGTCCGTTCGTCTGTTACCATGTTTTCTGCCACCACGCGCAACAAGCCGGCCAAAAAGCGACACCAACGGGTTCAGCGCTACACTGGCTTCATTAACTGGCGATTTTCGTAAAAGTACCGCATTCAAAATTTATGGCGTGAAAAAGCCAATATGCTATGGAGTACCATCACCATGGCCTACCTTGACCGCTTTTGCCGTCAGGCACATTGCGGAGGATATAGCGAGAATACCGAACACTCCCTACGGTTCCAGCTAGGCAGCACGAGCAATGCACGATCGACGGGTGGTGAGCGAGCCGGCGGTTAGTGCGAGCGAGGAGGCAGAGGACCGGGAGAGAGCGAGACATGACAATGTGCATGTGTTTATCATAGTGCGCCACGCGTGTGCTTGTGTGGAAATCGGCACTTTTCTGCAGTGCTATAGAGTGCACGGCCCGGGTCAACCCACAAAGCCCTCTACTCTAGCTCTGATCAGCTCAGCCTGTACCTAACTCCGTTTTGCATCTTGTCACCACATAATCTTTAGTGCTCTTGCGCGCTTTCTCGGATCAGAGACACTGTACTGTTTATGATAATATGTCATGGCACGGACAAACCTGATAGCGGATCAAATTATTACCAACGGCCTGTCCACATGACGTATAAACCCGGACCACACATATTGTGTTTGAGCAAACGTGTATTGGCGGAGTCTCTGGTCCTCGGGCAAAGCTGTACCTCCTCAGTATTGGCGTCATAGCCCCCACTGTGGGACTCCACGCCGAGGGTTTAGCACTTCAGTGCCTTTCATTGATGTAGGCAAAAAACACTACACAAATTTAACACCATACATGTGTACCACAAGTTTTTTGTTTTTGTGAATGCAGGTTACAAATACCTAATTTAAAGGGTTTACTGGAAAGTAGGCCAATGATGAAGAGGATCAACTTACAACTGCTAATATGTATGTGGGGCAAAACACCATCATGAAGACACGAAAGCCACACATTTTTGGCTAGCGAGCGCGAGCAGTTTTTAACGTATGCATTTAGAATCACGTAAATACAACCTTACTGTATGTGCAGTGTCCGTTCCCGCACACACGCAGGATATCCCGCATTCTGAGGACTATAGGTAGGCTTGCTTCGGTCACAAATAATAGGACCACATGGATCACGTGATTAACTATCAGTGCATTTCTCCTGCACTAAAGCTCTGGGTGGTAACTGTATGAGTCGATGCTTATGGATAAACACGCCTAAAACAGTCCAACAAAAGTAGCAGATATTGGATCATGAGATGCAGCAGTGGAAATTCTTTTGCCTGCTCTTCCATTTTAAAAAAAGTACTAGAATGTGTGTTTCCTACATGTTATCATGCTGTACAAATCATTTTAGTACCAATCCCAGTATACAGTATAGCCAAAAACACAGTTACATACAGCCATGCATACATGCACAAGACAGGATCCTGTTTCCTAGGAGACAATTACAGCTGCACACAACACCTACATGTCCTGAACTGGTGAAACATAAACTACTCCAAAATTTACTCTAAGTATGCAAAGAATGTCATAATTGATGGTCTGTTTTCTTATACAAAACACCAAACTGTACTTCAACTCCATACGGTGTATGACATGTTTTTGTCCACATCCTACATGGCTGTGATACTAATTACAGCTGCACATAATACATACCTAGATGTCCTGCCATGTGTATAAACGGAAAATTATCATAACATCTATGCATGTACATCTTGACTAGTATAATATACAAAGAGAGTTGATTTTATACTGTGTGTATAATTAATTAAAAATACATTCATATACATACAGACTATGCATACATGCACAAGACTCTCAGGATCCTGTTTCCTAGGAGGCAATTACAGCTGCACACAACATGTCCTAGTATAATTATGTCTATGAATGCACATGTCGACTAGTATAAACCTACCCACCCCTACCCACCCCTCCTGGTCCGTGAATAAGGAACAGGTCGTCTTTGAGGGGAATGTAGCCATCCTTCATGGCTTCTCTCAAGCAGTAAGCTGGTGATGCTGTGCATTAAATAACACATATGCAATCTATTTGCAAGTGTGCCCTGCCACCTAAAGTACAACAGTCTATACTTGCCATAGAGGAGAGTTGTGATGTCATAGGTATGGAATTTCCTAAGGGGGAAGTGGGCTTGTTACTCTATGGTCCTGAGTGATGTATTGGCGTGTGTGTGTGTTTGGTATGGGTTAAGAAGAGAAAGGAGGGGGAGAGAATTGTGGGGAACGAGGTGTAGTGACAGAGACTGGGGGGGGACTTGTCGGCGTCATCAAAGCACCGGACCACCAGACATACACTCAGGCTGTGCATGGAGTTACAAACCACAGTGTGCTTCCACATATTATTTGGTACACGTGCTACACTACCCCTATCCCCACCCCTAACAGCTAGCAAACCCTGTCTCCTTTGTCTGTCGTTTATCTAATGTACCAGTCATCAGGGGAGCTCCACAGCAGATCATCGTGTAGGTCACAGGTTTCGGTCCCTTTAATCTCCCGACCTGTGCCTCACTACCACTGGGTCGGGACCACTCCCTCGTAATGGAGTCTGGTATAGACACAGTATTGTCAGTTTGTCTTGCTAAGCTTTTAGTGCTATAGTTCAGTTTGTCCTTTGTTCTAAGTCCTATTGTACAGTAGAAGAAGGTAGTATTCATGCACAGGAAGTTTACATCATCACTGCCTTGTTGTGACAAGATTAGACAAGATACACATACCTACCTGTCTTGGCTGCTCTTCCAACCATCTGGAGTACCAATAAAGAGTGGGCAGCGGAGGATACTTGTGATTTTTTACTACAGTTACAGGGGATTGTTTACTGGAGTGTATAGCTACCTAGTACAATGCGCACGTTTTGCGCCACGGGTTTGCACTTTAGTGCTTTTCATTGATGTAGGCAAAAAACACTACACGAACTTAACACCATACATGTGTACCACAAGTTTTTGTTTTTGTGAATGCAGGTTACAAATACCTAATTTAAAGGGTTTACTGGAAAGTATAAACTACTCCAAAATTTACTTTAAGTATGCAAAGATGTCATAATGAGGTCTGGTCGATATCTACATCCGACATGGCTGTGATACTAATTACAGCTGCACACAATTCATGCCTAGATGTCCTGCCATGCGTATAAACAGAATTATTTTATATTTTATAACATCTATGAATGTGCATGTCAACTAGTACTACACAAAAAGAGTTGATTTTATACTGTGTACAAATGTTGAGTAACAGATAGGCACACAGACAGAAATACTGTACCCTCACTGCGCATGCAAAACACCATAATGTACTTTAACTCCATACACCATACATGTGTTTTGTTTGCATCTGTGATAAATATATTAATAACTACATGTATAAGGTTGGAGCTTGTAATTGCTGCATGCATAAAAAGAAGGGACCACATCAATCACACAATTCAATGTGCATTTTTGAACATGCACACTTGGATAGGGCGTTGCTTGAGAAATACGCAGTGCCTGAGTGCCTGCCCATGCACTATGCTCAACACACAACACTCAAGTACACATACACACATAGGTGTATAATTATACATGTAAATAACAAATGTAGCAGACATTGTATGATGACCGAGAGTAAGATCAAAGGAATTCCAGCTAGTCCAAACAACGTACACGCGTAGTGAGCGCTTCCTGCTGAGTTTACTGGTAGTTATACCATAAAGAGGCCATACGATTTCCCCATACTTTAGCTGTATGTCAACTCATTTGCATAAACCACAATGGGTATATGGTAGTTATACGATAGTAGGAAATTGGCAGCGTGTAATGCAATTAGGGGGCTTTCATACTCTTTGTGTGCTGCTGTTTCTTTACCAGAAGGGAGTGTTTTCAGGCTAGAATGGCCAGAAACTGCTCTACTATATACGCGGTCTGAAAACTAGCTAAAACTGCTTCCCGACGCGTAGGCTCCCGTAGACTGGAACAGTATGTGACTTTCAGCTTTCTTGCTACTGCAACAGGCTGCATTCGAGAGCGCTGGGTATAGCGGGAGAGAAAGCGAGCCAGAGCGGCAGCTACAAAACTCGCGTGGAGTCCAGCAGCGAAAAAGTGACGTACTTGTAACGTTGAACTCTCGAAAAAATGACCATGGCTTCTGCACAACCGCCCAGCTTGACCAAACTAAAGCGCTTATTGCAGCTGTCTCTCCGCTCCCGATCGGTCGCTAGCTCTCTCCGGCCGTACACTCGAGGGTGTGCGTTAAAAAGAGGGCATTTTGAAAGCTTTTGTGCGATCTCATTGGTCAGAGCCTTACCGCGGGATGTCATCATACAAACACGTTATACGATGGCTTTGCTTGTGGTTTACTGGTTGTACACTCGTGGCTTCAGTTTTGATAGACCACTCGGGCTACGCCCTCGTGCCCTATCAAAACTGGCCACTCGTGTAAAACCAGTAAACCACGCGCCGCCATCGTATAACCTATACTTGTACCATGAGATGCAGCAGTGGAAATCCTTCTCCTCTAAAATGTACTATAATGCACGTTTCCTACTATTTGTCATGCTGCACAAATCCTCTTACTATGTACCAGTCCCAGTATACAGCATATAGAAACAGTGTATGTATAGGTTATACGATGGCGGCGCGTGGTCTACTGGTTGTACACGAGCGGCCAGGGCCAGTTTTGATAGGGCACGAGGGTGTAGCCCGAGTGGTCTATCAAAACTGAAGCCACGAGTGCGCAACCAGTAGACCACAAGCCAATGCCGTCGTAAAACGTGTTTGAATGATGACATCCGGCGGTAAGACTCTGACCAATGAGATTGCGCAGAAGCTTTCAAAACGCCCTCTTTTTAAAGCACACCCTCGAGTGCGATTTTGCGTAGGCGAATCAAAGACACCGCCAGTACTATATTCATCATACAGAACAGTTTTTGAATGAACTGTACTATATCACACGCGGAGAGAGCTAGCTAGCAATCGATCGGGAGAGAGACAGCTGCAATAAGCGCTTTAGTTTAGTCAAGCTGGGCGGTTGTGCAGAGGCCATGGTCATTTCTCGAGAGTTCAACGTTACAGGTACGTCAAAGCTATACTTTTTCGCTGCTAGACTCCACACGAGTTTTGTAGCTGCCTCTCTGGCTCGCTTTCTCTCCCGCTATACCCAGCACTCTCGAATGCAGCCTAGCAAGAAAGCTGAAAGTCACCGAATACTGTTCCAGTCCACGGCAGCCTACGTGTCGGGAAGCAGCTTTCGCTAGTTTTCAGACCGCGTATATACTAGAGCAGTTTCTGGCCATTCTAGCCTGAAAACACTCCCTTCTGGTAAAGAAACAGCAGCACACAAAGAGTGTAAAAGCCCCGAATTGCATTCCACGCAGCCAATTTCCTACTATCGTATAACTCCTGTAGACCCACTGTGGTTTATGCAAATGAGTTGATTGATGTTGTAAAAAATCCATTTATACGCATACTAGGACAAGTAGGTGTTGTGTGCAGCTGTAATTTTGTCTCCTACGAAACAGTATTGTGAGATTCTTGTGCATGCATGGTCTGCATGTATTTGTATGATGACTGAGAGTAAGATCAAAGGAATTCCAGCTAGTCCAAACAACGTAGATGCGTAGTGAGCGCTTCCTGCTTAGTCTACGGGTAGTTACCCTCGGCGCGCATGCGCAGCGAGGGTACTGTAGTTGGGTTTGTCTGTGTGTGTGTGTGTGTGTGTGTGTGTCTGTCTGTTACTCTCAATCTCACTTCTCGAATGTCTGTTCGTCTCACAAACGATACGACCTACTTAACGGGCAATGAAGGTCAGAAATTTTGAACGGTTTTCTCTGAAAATGCTCCGTTGCAAAGCTAGAGCCCTAATGCCGGTAGTCGCCATTTTATCGCTGGCGGATAATGAGCATGCGCTTATATTTAGCAAAGGACCGGGTCCGCTTGCTCCTTCTATCTTGAAGGCACAAGAAGTCACAACGAATGGCGTGTATCGACTCTCGCGTGCTATCTACTACTGTAGCTGGCCCGTGTCAGACTCTCTGCGAGCTACTTCGCCGAGGGTTTGCACTTTAGTGCTTTTCATTGGGTCTGTCTGTCTGTCTGTTTGTCTGTTTGTCTGTATGTTACTCTCAATCTCACTTCTCCGGTGTTTGTTCGTCTCACAAAGGATACGACCTACTGAACGGGCGACGAAGGTCAGAAAATATGTGGGGTTTTCTCTGAAAATGCTCCGTTGCAGAGCTACAGCGCGAAAAAGCTAATATGCAAAATACACAACGGACTTACCACGGTCTGATCAATCCGCGTGCTCTGCGTACCTCGGAGGCACCAGAAGATGCAACGCAGGGCGTGTATCACCTCTCGCATGCTATCTAGTAGTGTAGTCAGCCCGCGTCAGACTCTGCGCGAGCTGGCAAGAGACCACGAGTAACAGCTAAAACTAAACCCAGCCCATCAATTAGTGGTACAGCGTATGCGTTTACTTACGTGTGTGTGTCACACTGCGCCGAGGGTTTGCACTTCAGTGCTTTTCATTAGAACATAAAGAGGCCATACAATTACCCCATACTTTAGCTGTATGTGAATGTACATGTCAACTAGTACTTGATTTTATACTGTCATATTATGCTAAAAGTATATGCATACAGATAACATGAATGCTATACAGTGGGTCCCACTTAATACCATACCGTTCAATAGAATAATACTCAGGTGGCTGCCATAGCACTAGGGCCATAGACTACGCACCCAGAGCAATGGGCGGAACTGTTAACAAGCGAACATACACCATATGAACATGAGGTGTCTGTTTCACCTCCCATACACCTCAACTCACCCCTTCCACCAGCGACACCCTGCAGCTCCACAGACGCAATCTGAGACTGGGTCTGTTGTACGCTGGGATTATCGCCGTATAACCTAACCTTTCTTAGCTCCCAAACATCCAAAATAAAACCTTTAACAAGGCCAAGCAAAGAACCAAATTTATCCTCCCACAGCTCACTACCCAATATAAAGGATGCTTTCCTGAAACTATCAAGCAACTGGAAATGCTCAAATCCATCATCCCCAAGTTTGCCCTGCAGGGCAACTAAGAAATTGCTCCTAAGACTACTATATGCCGGACACTCCCACAACACATGACTCACACTTTCACACTCATTATCACACAACAGGCACTCCCTCCCCCTATGCCCACCCAGTTCCTCATTTAGCCCATGCGTGCCCGACCTGAACTTAAACATTAATCTATACCCAGCATCACTTTTCCCATGCAAGTACTTTTTGAACTCTACCACCTTGTTAAATGTCTTACACAATAACAGCTTCACTTTGCTATTTAGCCCCTCTTCAAACTTTCTAATCTCCCTCTCATTAATACTGTCCCCTACTATAGACAAAAAGCCCTTCAAGGGGCAATCCCCATTTTGAGCAACCACTCTGCCTTGTCAAGACCTAATGACGAAAAGAGATCATCAATGACCTTACTCCAACACTTCCTCTACCTGCCTCTCCGTGGCTTAAAATTCCATTCCTGGTTAAAAAGCTTCTTCAGATACCTATTGGCTGGCAATGCCGCTAACTTATACCACCACTTCAACTTATTCTTATCCCTACGCCCTTGTAACGCATCAAGCCCCATATCCCCCCTAACGGCTTCATTACATGTCTTAGACGAACACCCAAGAATATGCTTAGCTCCTCTCAGCATCACAGACTCTAACACAGCTGCCTGAGTCTTATTGGCTTCCCACACCTCACCCCCATACTCTAAAGTTGGCCTAACCACCGCCAGCAACAACAACCTGCGAGCACTCAAATTAATATCCCTATTACTAATTACACTATGCAACTGATTAACCTTCCTTCTACCATTGTCTAACACATTCTTGATATGCACATCCCATGCACCAGTACTAGTAAAATCAACACCCAAGTATGTGTATTTAGATACTCTAGGCAAAACATACTCCCCCCATTTCCAAGCACCATCCACTGACTCCCTAGCGAACACCATCACTGCACTCTTACTCACATTAGCCTTTAGCCTCCATTTTCGACAGTAAGCATGCACCACATCTATAAGCGTCTGTAACTGATCCTTAGACTCACTAACACCAACGAAGTCATCTGCAAACAAAAGTCCTCCAAGTCTCCCACCACTACTTAAATCGATCCCAATCTCAGCTTCCTCCACCTCCCTCAACAACCCATTGATAAATACGGAAAACAAAATTGGAGATAAGCTACATCCCTGAGCTACCCCCTGTTCCACATCAAATGCCTCTGACCGTTCCCCATCCAACAATACAGCACTCTTTGAATACTCGTACATCTTCTTTATGACCCTCCACATCTTCCCTCTTACCCCAAATTCCCACAACTTAAACCACAGGCCCACACTATCGTATGCCTTCTGCACATCTAGAAAGAATGCATATGTCTCCTTCCCCTCCTTTAGTCTACCCTGCACGAGTTCATTCAGCGTATAAATATTATCAACACAACCCCTAAAACCAGCCTGGCCCTCATGCAATGCTTTGCCCTCGTCCAGATGCTTCACCAACCTATTGTTCAATACCTTACAAAAGACCTTCCCAACCACACTCAGCAGAGTGATGCCCCTATAATTCCCAGGATCCTCCTTATCTCCCTTCTTAAACAGGTTAACTATGAGGCCCTCCCTCCACTGTGGTGGCACAAACTCCTCACGCCAAATTACTGTAAACAACTGTTTAAGTAACTCTACCATCCCTGACCCACCATGCTTTAGAAGCTCCCCCACAAGCCCATCACTACCACCAGTCTTATTATTCTTCAACTTTCTAACACACACTGCAATCTCCTCCAAATCTATTTCCCTATCCAATACATTTTCCACACAATCTGTTGGAAACTCACACACTTTCTTATCCACTTCCTCTTTCCAACTATCATCAAAGGCTGTATCAACACTACAAGTGCCCAACTGCTGATAATGCCTCTTTAACACCTCTAACTTGCCCTTTGTACTAGTCACTGACACCCCAGCACTATTCCTCAAAGCTGTAATCCCCCTCCTCTTACCCTTTGTCCTTCTACCAACAAATGCCCAAAATTCTTTCCTATTACCTTCAAAATCTAAATTTGCTCTTTCCACTACCTCGTTCCAAACCTCAAGCTTCTTCTGAACAACTAAATTCTTCACCTCCCTACGCAGTTTACTATATTCCTCCCATAGATAATCCTGACCCTCAAGAATTTTCTTGTAAGCCTCCCTTCTCTGCTCTATCTTCTGCTTAATCTCGTCATCCCACCACCTGACTGCCCTGCCACACACTACTACCTTCTCTCCTACCTCAGCCTTTGCCACTTTTTTTACAACTTGCTCCCACTCCTCTACAACTGCACTGACTAACCCGACTTCCACTAATACCCTCACTCACTTTCTCCCTGATGCTCTCCTAGCTGTGATATCGATGCGAAATCTAGCCAGCGAAAGAACTCTCGTCTATTCGCTGCATTCGCTGCGCTCTTCGATACCTGACAGAGGCTGTACTCTCTTTCAATCTTCGTGGTTCTAAGGTTCAAGTTGTAAAAATAGGGTATGATGGCTAATGCAGATACAGTCATTGTGTGCTCGCTCCCGCTCGCCAAAAATGCCATGCATTCGCCTACTAGAAATTGAGCGCCGTTAGGTTGCTCGCTCCCGCTCGCCAATCAATTGGGCGAGCGGAGCGAGCCACCTAGTCGTGTCTTCGGCTCGATACGACGCACCGTACGTGGTCTTAGTGCGCATGCGTTAATATTATAACGCCGGCTTCGAGATACTGTCTCCATCCTCTTACAGTCCGTCCACTTGGCTTCGAAGGAGATTGATTCATGGCTTCTGGCAAGATATAGACAGACAGAACGCCCGGCCGTCAGAAAGTCCTCACGACAGAGAGGCTCGTCTTTCAGGGACCATTACGAGATCTTGAGCGGGCAAGGCAACGATACTGCTTCTGGCCCAGAGGCAGACAGACAGAACGCCCGGCATCGAGTCTCACGACAGAGAGGCCGTCTTTTTCAGCGACGATTAAGAGATGGAGAGGGAGAGCGGGCACATTACCTTTTAGTTCACCAATAGTAGAGGGTACTATCTATGGTTTCACTAGCTATGTATATATGCGCCGAGCTGCCTTACTCAACCTAACATGTCAACACATAACTTCTGTTACTTGCTGAAACATTTCACCTGTAGATACTAGCTATAATATTATCGCTAGTAATGATGATGGTTGTATAATATACTTGAGTTCTCGCTCCGCTGGCACAAAGAATGCCAAGCATTTCCACTAAGTAATATTATCGTTCGTAAGCTACGTCCTGTGAATAATTCCACAGCACAACTGCATGCATTGAGGGAAACGGCCCCACCCAGAATAGTTCGAACCGCGGTTCGAATAATGGCGGAGTTGCTTCGCGACAACCCAGAGCTGCGGCAGTTTCTTCTCTCCAATGTACGGCTCACTGGCGTCAGAATCGGCGCAGGAGCCTACGGCAGCGTTGAGGAGGTGGCCGTGCCTGGAGCCGTCTGCGGGCCAAAAGGATCCACGAAGTCTTCCTGGACCGCTCCGTGATCCCTACGGCCGAGATCCTCAAGTCGGCCGCCCCAGTTCGTGAATGAATGTCTGCTGATGAGCACCCTCCGCCACCCGAACAGCTAGAACACTTTCCCACAGCATGCTGATTGCCTAGGACCACAAGTAGGTTGTTAATGTAATAATTCGGGAAGTAAATTAATCCATGGAGGTAGAGGTGTGAATTGAAATGTTAGGAAAGCTAGAACACTGTGCATGACACACAAAGGTAGTGGGATAAACAAAGAATGGAGAATGGTCTATGCCTATATTATACTTAACAACGCGCATGTGTGTATACACCAAAACGTACGCGACTCTGATGCGGCAGGCGGCCAAAGCGGCGCACGCTGATTGGAACTGAGAAGACGGTTGAGTTCTACGGTGGCCGATAGGTGCCATGCCGATATTCATTCCGTTTTCCATTCCATTTTCCAATTTCCAGCGATGCGTTCCAAATGCTGTTCCTGATTTCCGGTTTTCTAACCTGCGAGCTGGCAGCTAGGGGTAAGAGAGTGGCTAGCGTCTCGAATGCATACCAAGGCAGGCGGGAGTTAGCTTACTACTATATACCCTTACCCTAAACCCTGTGCGCTCGAGCGGGCTTTACCAATCATGACAACAGCAGCGCCGCGCCGCGTCGCGGGCGCGTTAGCAGTGAGCGACGCCGAGTACGATCGTAGCCTCGTAGGCCTTTTGCGGGGCATGGGAAGGAGGCTAGGATATCCCTGGCGGTCCCAGTTCGCTCCCAGCGTGTAGCAGCGATTGTATTGGCGAGCACACTTCACTCGTCCTCCCTTCGCTAGCGCATGGGGAACAGGCCGCGGTGATAAACACGGAATGTGGAACGTAAAAACGGAATTTGGAATGGAAAACAGAAGTGTGAATGGAAAACGGAATGGAAATCGGCATGGCACCTATCGGCCACCGTAGAGTTCAGTAAGTATGCCTCCAACTAAGGCGTTTTGTAGCTCACTAGGTTAGGCTTGGGAGGAAAGAATAATCTTATCTATAGCTACAACAATTCTACCTGACCTGGTGATACCATTGCCCCACCCATTACTTTACATAATTGTGCGTGTGTGTGTTCACTGACTATTATCACTGCGCCGAGGGTTTGCACTTCAGTGCCTTTCATTTCTCCAGTGATGAGTTATATATACCCCCGGGGTTTCGCGTAATTAACCCTCGGCGCGCATGCGCAGCGAGGGTTACGGTAGTTGTCCCGTAAGTGTGTCAGTCTGTCAGTCTGTCTGTTACCACGTTTTCTGCGACTACGCGCAACGAGATAACAAAATAGCGATACCAACGGGTTCGTCGCTACACTGGCTTCATTTAAAAAAAGGCGATTTTCGTATAACAACTGCGTTCAAAAGTTATGGCGTGAAAAGCAAGTGAACAAGCCAATATGCAAATTAGCGCAGGCTTACCTCGACCGCGTCCGCTCGCTCTGTGTATCTTGCAGGCACAAGAAGTCACAACGAAGGGCGTGTATCGACACCCGCATGCTATCTACTATACCTAGCCCGTGTCAGACTCTCCGCGAGCTACTAGCGGGTAAAGATACAAAGCCCAGCCCATCAATTAGTGCTACCGCGCATGCGCAGTTCGCCGAGGGTTTGCACTTTAGTGCTTTTCATTCCAATCTGCACTGAGTGACATGACAAGGTCAACTAGACCCAGGACAGCTCTTTTTTCGAAGGAAAAAATGAGACTGCCCTGGATGGGATTGAAACCCATGACACTGCAGTCTAGGCTGAGCGCTCTAACAACTAAGCCAGCTACAAGGGCAATTCGGATGGTATACAACAAAATGGCTAACCTCAAACCACTGTGCCATGGCACAGTATAGGTATGCTCCCACTGAGTATGTAGGAGCAGACCGGGGTAATTAAACCACCAAAGATGCCCAACTACAAAGAGTTATGAGTATGGAGCTGTTTTCTGCGTGGAAATGTTGAACATTGTTGGCGAGCGGGAGCGACCCAACTTGGGATATGCCCGCGATGTTCTGGCTGCATAACGTGCCATCAGCGCACAGCTTTCCTTTCATGAAGCAAGACAGATATACCTGTCGCCTTTACATGCGTACTGTATATTGGCAGAACGGTGAGCAAGTGAGCATAACGGTATACTTATGTTACGCTTTCAGCTCGTCAGTCGTGGTCCACCGGGCAGCTGGCATGCAGAAGTATCAGCACGGGCAATCCTAGCTTATTTCCAAGTTGCAGCTTCGAACCATGAAGATTGTGAAGAGATACAGCCTCGGTCAGTCACCGAAGATATTGCAGCGCATGGAGGAGAGTTCTCTCGCTGGCTAGATCGATCGGCGCATATCGGGAGGCTGCGTGTAAAATGTGTAAAAATTTGGAAATGATTAAAAGAAGCACGTAAAGAAGCCCTGCCCTGCATGCGCACTTACACAACGTACGAACGATAAATATGCAAGTGGAAAAATCATTTCTTCAAAATGAAGGGGGATATAGGGATGACTTGAAGCACCAAAAAGGAAGAGACAAGGGGTCATTACACACCAAATATGCACAAAGCCACATGACACCATCCATATATTTTTGTCTCATATTAAACTTTGCCAATAAAACAAAGATATAGGGATGGTGTCATGTGGCTTTGTACATCAGGTACATATAGACATGGGCCCGTAGACTATTGCTAGTATGTTTTGAAGGCCTAGGGAGTGATTCTCGCTGAGTTTTTAGTCGTTTTGTACGCGGATCACGTGTTATTTCACCAGTGTTATCCCTTTATAGAGAGTCTACTGACCTCTAATATAGTAATATTGTTTATTATTAACCTCCCATCACACAATTTTGTCTAAGGCATGCTACACGACGCAACTTTCTAACTTTTCCCGAAAAACACATCTTACATGCATTTTAACACCTGAATTAAGGAACAAACTCCGCAAACCAATCTTACCCCCCTGGGCCGCACACATGTCATGATTGGCCTCATGTGCTTCTCTTTTTAGAGTTGCTATCAGAACAAGTTTATAGTAGGATTGTTATAACACCACTGTTACTGGCAAGGCCATGCTTTCACAACTTAAACCCTTGTCTGGCGT